>JZKD02S2015150.1:31749-47944 GCA_000966675.3 Picea glauca
AGGTATAATGGTCAAGTTTTTGTTAATTCTCCTTTTGATTATAACAAGCATAATCAAGTAAACCGGAACTTGTGGAAACTTTATCCATGTGCTTATTGTCATTCACCTAAGCATTATGTTGCCAAGTGTTGGAAGAGAAAAACTTTGCACAGGAAACCTATGTCGTCCAAGAAGGAAACACGACGTAAAGGCTCAAGTCCACAACGGAAGAAGGAGAAGGTTAAGCAAGTTTGGATGCCGAAAACTCGTTGTACATTTTGCAACAAGAGTGGACACCAAGAGGCTAGCTGTTGGAAGCTTAATCCAGAGCTTCATCCAAAGAAGGGCAAGAGGATTTTGCATGCACCCACGAAGGAGGAAGGATTACCAGCGAAGCAAGAAGAACACCGTGAAGGAAAGAAAGAAGTCACTTGGTTCTGCCAGAAGTGGATGTCTCAACTTCATTGTGTTTTGCTTCCCCTGATGTAATCATCTTTCAGAGACAAAGAGCAAGCTGGGTGGCCTATACCGAGCTTGTCGAGTGGTCTATAACCTTTTGGGGACCAAAAGGTCTTATTGTTGGGAGGTGTGATCCGAAATCGGATTCAGCAGGCTGTCAGGGCATGAAAAATGCTCAAAAATGAAAGTGCTCAGAATCCGACGAAACCAGCACCATGGCGTCCGTCTCATCGTCCTGATTCCGGTGGTATAATTTTTATGTCAAACAGAGTCCATATGAAGAAGATATCGCATTCTGTCCGCCAAGCCAAACAGGCAAAATTTTGAATGCTGACTGTACCTGTCCATACAGTCCGTACGGACACGTGTCAGTCCGTACAGGGACACATGGCACGTTCATACATGTGACATGTGGCAGGTCCATATGATGATGTGGCAGCACCAGACGATGACACGTGGCAGGTCCGTACGATGATGTGACATGCCTGTACAAGACACGTGGCAGGTCCGTACAGGACACGTGGCGGATCCAGGGTGTGACACGTGTCATGCATTTATGGGATTTTCAGAGTACGGTTTGACCAATTGGAAGGTGACATGTGTCACCACTGGAAGGGTGACATGTGGCACATGATGACGTCAGCATTGCGGTCAGATGACGTCAGCAGCACGTGTGGTGATGACGTGGCTCGAGTGACATGGCAGGTGACAAAGCGTACGGCGCTGACATGTGGACCAATAGGCAAGTGACACATGGGACAATCAGAGGCTGCCATGTGGCACCCCGGGTTTAGCCAATGAGGGCTATGTAAAAAAAATATTTGCGGCCCGGGGGATTCGAACCCCGGACCTCCCATTGCTACGCCTTCACATATGCCTCTGACCAATAGACCGTATTATGTTACTTGTTTATGATGTGGGGGTTATTTTATTTAAAGTTAATATATTGTATAAGCCGCGGGGGGATCGGGCCAGGGCTTAGCCCCGACCCGAATTTGTATTGTTACATGTGACTCGGGCTATGGTTCAACGGAGCACGGGTCTTTTAAAATGGCGCGATCGTTTGTGGTTTCATATGGTTATGCCTATGTTTATATGGCACGGGTTTGATAACCATTTAAGTTGTAAGCCCGTGGTTCAAACGTTGTCGCATATGATCAAGTGCTGGAGCGCGCAAGGGCTAGTAGGCCAGCGCTAGCCCAAAGGGCTAGCGCTTGGCCATATGTGAGCTCATGTGACCGGTTAAAGGGGCGCGCGCCCAACCAAGAGGGGATTATCCCATTATATAACTATATTATAGTTTGGAAGTGGGTTTTATAACCACTTTAGTTATTTTTAATGTAATTAATCCTTTTTTAAGGGTTATTGGGCTTTTTTAGAGCCTAACTTCTTGGAGGAAGTTGGAGGGGGAAAACTAACTTTCCCACTATTTAATGAAGGCCATGTTGAGGCCATTTGGTCAGATTTGGAGAGTTTGAAGCCTTTGAAGAGATTTTGGACGGTTTTGGAGAGCAGAGATGCTGAGGCAAAGCCAGGTGTAAGCCAGTTTGAGGCAAGGAAGCTGTTGAGGTAGAGATGCTGTCGGACGATTTCTGAGAGTTCGGTATATCCGTTTCAGGTGCCGTAAGTTGTGCAAGATTCTAGAGATCATGGAGAACAAGACCAGATCATTCTAGAAGACAATAGGCATTGTAAAGATGTACTAATAATCTTTCGAAAAGAAATCAAGAATCCTCCCTCACAGAGAAAAGGCCCGGAGACGTAGGCAAAGTTGCCGAACTCCGTTATCAAACTTGTGCATTATGGTTTTGCTGTTTTCATTTCTTTTCAGATCTGAAATTATGTTAATGGTTGTATAATTCATTCTCTTTTCCTCGTTATTTCGTTAAGTTTCCTAATGGTTAATAAATGCATGCAAATAAAACTCAACGATAGTCATTTCGAAAAATCTTGACGGATCAATGAAGTACACCAAGGAGGACCCAGTCATCCCCTTGATAGAGGATGATGTTGATTTCATGGAAGACAAGGTCTAGGAAAAGGGGAAGAGGCAGTCTGCTCTATGGAAGCACAGAGAGAAGATATCATGTCCAAAATCATAGAAGTCCGTGAAACTCTATAGCAGTTACAAATTCATGCAGTACCGTAGGCCACAACGCAACAATATGAAAATACACAACGACCCCTCGCTCAAAAAGAAGGAGATGAGATAGTTTAGATAATAGTGCAGGGAAGGGATACATTCATGGTCACATGGAAGATGGTCAGAATTGATCAAGAGACCGTGCAAAAATCCATGGTGGACATTGACCATTTTGAGTTAGTCATGGGGAAAATACCCACAAAAGAAGTATACAAACTCCAGGCTAGTATAATGTAGGAAGTACAATCCAAAGCCCACGTGCATGCCAGTAACTTGGAGGTTGGTAGGGGAGTCCCAGAAATGTTACAGATCACCTGCGACTAGTTGACCTCGGAGAAGGAGGTGGAAAAATAACGAACTGACAATATAGAGTGATGGATAATAATGGTTTACAACCACATTCCAAATAGCGCACAAGCACTAGATAGGAGTGTAGATGAAAAGATAAAGATCATTGGGTAGACGATTAAGGGATATAGGAAGAATATTGAGGAGCTGAAAAAAAAACTTAATCCTATGACTCCTCCTAAGGTTCGAGAGAAAATATAACAACAAACCATGCTTCATATAGAGGAGATGGAAAGGGAATCAAAGGAAGTCGCTAAACTATTTGAAATAACTACACAGATTTGGACCACTTTGGAAGAGGATGAAAATATACAATGGTTGGACCAAAAAGAGGATAAAATCAATGCTTCCATGCCGAAGTTGAAGCAGTGACAAAAATACATGAGCATTATCGAGATCTTGAAGGGTACCCAGGAGATGAAGACCCTACAGACAGAGTTAAAGACATCGCAAATTAAAAAGAAAGAAAGACAAGCCCAGTTGGAGCCCCTCTGGGAACAAGAAACACAGATAATTACAAAGTTGGAGGAAGATAAGACAAGGATGAGGAAGACACATTTAGAAAGCCCAACAGTGATACAAGAACAACTAACAGTGCATATAGTCTAGGCACTAACATACAAAGCTACGTAGGTGAAGAAAAAAGGAAAGGAACTAAAAGAAAAGCTCCACATCTTAGAGAAGGTTGTACAGGGAGCACGCACCACCTGAGTGGCTCAGGATGAGACACATGTTAGTATTGGGGGCTTGTTGGGCACAAGCCTATTTTTGGAATAAATTCTATTTTGGGAACATGCCCATTTTTTGAGAGAAATGTTTATTTTTGGAGCGTGTGCAACAAGTGGCATGGAAAGAAGCATGTAGAAAAAGAAGGAAACACAACATGCAGGAGGAAAAGAAACGAGGAGGGAATGTAGACAGACCTAACCATGTTATATTTAGGGTTTTTGAAAAATATTTTAAGGACTATAATCCTGTAAAGTAGTATAAATAAGGACCTCGGAGGTCTAGGTAGGGGGGGAGTCAGTTGATTATTGAGAGTTAGTTGGTTGGGAAGATACTGATTGTAATAAGTGTTGTGGTATATTGGAATAATATCATTGTTGAGGTTTAGGTCACAAGTTGAGGAGCCTTGTGTGATCTAGTCAGCCTCACAGAGGGTACTCACCATCATTTTTATTGTATTACCGAGGATGTAATGTGTGCAATGCAAGATTTTGCAGTAGAATAAATAAAAGAGAAGAGAAGACATATCTTTGTGGACATAGCCCCAGAAAGGGGTGAAACCTGATAAACCTTGTGTTCTATGTGATTGTTAAGGAATTATTTACTTTTATGTTAATCATTATCTCAAGAATGAATGGTTAAAATAGTTATATCAACATGCATGCATAGGTTTAAAGATGAATGAATCATAGAAGTAGATGAATGATTAACAAGGATAAGGCATAGGGAAAAGAATCTAACCACAATTCCCACTCATTCCTTGACTGCAAACACCTAATTATTGCAGTCCCCCATAAAAGCTATCTTGGGTGAGACTTCTTTGTGCACCGTGTGTGCAACATTTCCTTCTGTTTTACTAGGAGAGACAATAGTTTTGAGGGTTTTGTTGGAAACCTATTTGAGATCAGAACTTGGGTTAGCCCCAGAAAGGTAACCAACACTACTTCATCACCCGACCATGCTACTGCATATACCTATATATGCCTTGGAATGGTTAGGATTCACCCTCAACCATACTTTCCAATGCAAGAGAAACACTCACATCCAAGTAATATATTCATGTTGCAATCTTCTTATTTCCACAATCCTTCAAATGAAGGAAAGTCCCCAACTCACTTCCTTCCATGAAGTCACCTCAAATCAACTCAACATCATCTATGAGGGTGACCAACACACCTACACTCCTCAAATGTCCCAAACAAACTATACAAAGTGCTCCAAGTAAAATGAGCCACCTCAAATAAATTCCATTCCTTAGGCATGTCTGAACATATACTCTATTGTAACACACCCAACCCCTGAGTACCCTTTTTAGAGATGGGGAATCAAAATTCCTCTTTCCTTAATAATCTATAATACTTATTTTGACATCTCCATCACTTTCTTCTCGTCAAGAGTTTTCCAACCACCGTTACCATTCTCAAATCTGAGCTCTGGATTGGGAGTTATTCCTTTTTGAATTTTTGCGATAATCATTGGTCAAAGGACACATGGTTTCCATGTGGGTCTGTCTCATTTTTACTATCCCAAGGTTTCTTGAGGTATCAAATATTCCTAGTGCTCCTACATTTATGGTGTAAATCCATCCACAATTAAATCCACCGATGAGACTTTGTCCTCGTTTAACGTACAGGGTTATGGGAATTCAATGTTTGACATTTCGACATTGAATGCCATTTTTTATTTCTACGCACATATCCTCTGTATTCTTGAAATCCAGAGCTCCCAAAGGATGCCAAAACATTTCCAAGTAGATCTAGCCTCCGTCCTATTCGACATACCTAAGATACTACACCCCAAACCTTAGGATTTTTGAAGTGACGAACTCCCAAAGGGAATACCCTTATGCATAGTGGCACATTAAATGCAAATACAAGGACAGGTCAGTCCTGAGTACTCCACCCATTATTAGGCCAAGAGAGTATGTTCCAGGGGGGTGACATGTGACAAGGAAACAACACATGGTACCATCAATGGGTGACACATGTCACATTCTAATGGGCACATAGGATCTGTGAAGAGCACGAATCAGGGTGACTTGTGGCACGTCAAATGTGGGTCCATGTCACCCTTAGTGAATTCAGTGTGACACATCTCTCCAGACTGATATTCTTCCACAACCCCTTATATCTCATGACCGAGGTGTATCCACATAGATCCAAAGATATATGGCCTCCATTACTTTGTAACTTCGTCGTTCGGAAAATCTTCCATGTAACTTCCTCTTTTCTCTTAGAGTGGTCAGCGCTAGGATGACCATGGTCTAGATATAACGGTCATGGGATATCCCAAATCCTCCCCGAATATATGGTCTGTGTCACTTCGTGAGTTCGACGTTCAGGGCCCACAATATTTTGCAACTTCGGCATTTAGGGGTTTTGGCATTATAACACCTATGTTCTCTCAAAGTGGTCAATGCCAAACTGACAACAACATCGATCCATTGGTCAAGGGAGACCCTGAATACCCTCATATCTACAGCTTTCATCACTACATGATTGAGAAGGTGATTAGGGTTTAGGAAGGGGAAAAATACCATATTACAGTTAGTTGACCACCAACCGTTGGTCATACATCAAGTTACCAGTTCGACAGGTCTCCTTTGGTGCATTTGGACGTGTTGTGTTAATTAACCATTGAGTCATGAACAACTTAGCTCCTGTTTGAGCTTATAGAATATTTCCATGGATGTGGTCTTATGGAAATTTATCAAACTCCATAGACTACACCCTTTAACTCTTAGCCAAGATTTGGATTTAGGCTGCGGGCATGAGCCCGTGGTCACTTGGACAACTGATTTGAGTGTAACACCCTCCAATTCAAAAAAATTAAGGTTTGAAATAGGGAGGGGTATTTTCAAACCTTCCCAGAGGACAAAAGTTTCATCTTACACCGATACAAATGTAACGGATTATAGGAGAGAAGTTAAGTATTATAACCATTAATTTCACGCTAAGCACAAGTAATCACAATTACAGACATTCAAATCTTTCATCTCAATCCAAGTGCATAGAGTAAATGAAATGCTTCTCCATTACAATCAATCAACAACCAAATGACTGTGGGTGTCTACCTTTCCACCCAACCATAGGATCAGAGGCATTCATTCTTATCACTCTGGACACCCCCGTGCCAAGCCATGATATCACTAGGGAACTTTTTTAGTTTCTCAGAGACTCTCTCTCGATCATATCAATTCTTGCAATTCCTCAAATACTCTCTCTCTGTCACAGCCTCTGTGAGGTTTATTAGATGCTCCCTCAGCATAAAGCTCACGGTCTTCTCTTCAGGTCATGTTTTCTTAAATTTCTCACAGATCATTTCTCTTGTTCTCTCCAGTAACGATAACAACTTATTAAGCTTCCAATTCTTCCTCTCAGCTGGAGAACCTCTTGCACTCTTCCTCTTTCCTTCTGCAAATTCGATTCGCACACCCCCATCCTCTATCTCATCTCCTTCGTGTGTGTTCTTGCACACCTTTTCCCTCCGAGGAAGGTTCTAGACCTGTCTTGTTCCTTCTGTCAGAAGAAACTTGGGTCAGTCTAGGCCTGCAGGAAAACTTCACTCTGTGGTACTTTAGGATGAAATTTTTTTGTCTCCTCAGCTAGACCTCGATGCTTCCATTCATGGGGGTAGTTTATTTTTCAACCACCGATCTTTCTTTCATTAACTGATTCCTACTTGGAATCCAGACGAGGCTTATTACTTTAGCAAGGAGAATTTGGGTCATTTTGACATAATAAACCCTCTCCACAGTTTTCTCACTCTTTCCTATAGTGATATCATGGAAAGTACTTCAAGGCTTCATCCCCCCAGTCATTTATTGGAAATATAAGGAATAATAAATTTACATTATTCTGATGCCATAGCATGGTGATCATAATTAATGATTAATTACAAGCTAGGGGAAATATGGGTGTTACAGTCCCCTCCCCCTTAAAGGAACATCAGCCTTGGTGGTATTTCTCAGTAACACATGTCATTCCTTTGTAATTCAACTACTTTAGAAATATCAATCCTCTTTCTTGATCAGGTCCTTTCCAGACTCTTGGTCTTAGTCACCTACCTTCAATAATCTTGTACAACAAGCATATTAATCACAATTTCATGCAAACACATTTAATTGTTGTGCCAAATTCAAGAGAAAAAATTCAAAATCTAGCACAACACTTATTTGTGTAGCTCATGGATTTGCATCCACATGGATGTCTTGTTATCTTGGATCATTAGTTTTCATGTACATACCCATTTGTGCATGATCCCAATCAATATTTTATAAGAATCATTAGAGTCTCCTTTTCGTTGCGATCACTCACCCTCTAGGCCCAGGCTCATGCATCCTCTTCTCTGCTATATAGTCCCTTGAGCGATCCATATTTCCTTACCAAGGATTTATCCCATAGGAAGAGTTCTAAAGACTTCATTGAGTCTTATAGTCGAGGTGTCTCTTAGACTTTCTTTGTTGAGGCGTCCCTTTGTCTTGTGTTTCCACAACCAACATATTTTGAGGCGATCATGGCTTACCACAGGGCTCTCCTTTTTCATGATTTCCATACTGACAACCTTCACCTATTCTTCCTAGAAGGATCTTTTTCATCACACTTGTATCATCGATATACAAAAATTATGATATATTATCATCAATTTCAAATTCATAATTTTCTTGCAAATCTGTCACCCACAGATTTCCAAATTCCACATTTATTTTCATATATGTTCCACACAGGAACCTGATTCACAAGCATAGGACTTTCCTTCAAATAGAATTTTATCTCAAAAGGAAATTTTTCTTCCCTATGGGCGTACAACACTTCCATATCCAAGACCATTTTCGTCCAATTTTTCCAAATGTAACTCAAATGTCAGTTGTCTTTAATCAATGTGCCAATCTTCATAGCCACATCCATACCCAATGTGCCCTTACATTGGGTTCAAGTCACCATACTTATGACAATCACCTTGCCATGGTGTGTTGGATATCAACCAACCTCTTCTCCATAGGTTTAATCATTCTCATTCTCTCTTACAACAGGACTATGCTACCTACTATAGGATGATCACAATCCCAAATCATCACATATGAATCTAAAAGTTTCTCTTGAATGCACCCAAGCATTCTTCGTTCATTGGTAACCAAGGTGCCAACACTCATGACCACCCAAAATTTTCTTTTCTTTAATGAATACACAATTCAAGTGGAGTATTGGAAGGTCCTCCTTCCTCAATGGAAAATCTATTATCTACCCTCTTATTCAAACATGCATTTCCCTAATTCATTCCATGCAATGTACTAACTATGAGCACCTTTACTTCCAATCTCCCTAGATTGGTTATTGTACCAATGGTACTCTTTACTCCTAAATTTTCATGCAAGGATTACAACTCATATTTGGTTGGAATATACTTCCTCTCTCTATTATTCAAGTTATTTTCCTTAATCATACCCTACTTGGGTATCAATGGCATACAACAACCACTCAAATTTTATTTGCATATCTTTAAGACAATGAAATATTTTCATAAGTGTTTCCTACCAAATTAATTTATACCTTATGCCACATAGGTATGAAAATTTCTATACCTTCTCTGGATGCTATCACCCTCTCTAATATTACCCCATAAATTGTTCTTTATAGGGACTTTTAAAGTCCTTTCAACAATCTTTTAATGACAACCTTATCATAATAGTCCTCTACTTGAGGTTGTCCATCATTGGCAATTGTTTTTCTCAACAACTCCAATTATTTCTACAAATTACATACACCACAAATATATTAGTCGTCTTTTAGATAAAATTTATTGTATCATAGCCTTCAAATCAATAAAACATTTTTTAGATATGTCCTAGCATATCTTTATGCACTTCATCACATTATATTTAATGTTTTCGTGAGTGAAACACAAACAATTATCATTTGTTTCTATATTCATACAATCATCATCACTATTTTGTCAAAACATTTTCTTTTATTAGTAAATCAATATCCCGTACCAGAGAAATACAATAATCAACAAAGAAGGGGTCAAGGAACTCTTCCCTCATCGAACTCCTTCTACAAAATGCTGGAATTTAAGTCCAACTAAGTTATTTTCCAAGGCCTCACTACCTTGACTTATCATGAATTAACTAAGCCCATTCATCTAAATATGATTATTTATTCATTCTCCCTTTTTCTAGCTGTACTTTCTCCCACAACTTCTCTTTTAAGACCTACAACGTTGTAAGCAATTCAGAGTTTTTAAAGCGAGAAAAGTATTCCCCCTTTTCCCTTCTTTACTTTTGCAATTTACTCCCTATTGGGATCTTCCTTCTCTTTTCCTTGAGCAACCTTGGTTAGGCTAACCCTAACCTTTTGGATACATCAACATGTTTTAATAGAAAAAAATTTGTTCATAATGAATCATGAACCTATGCATTTTGCACATTACCATTCAGTTATCAGAATGGTCAACATTAATTTGTTAGTCTTCCATTCAGTAGGAAAATGGTCTTGATCAATAGACCTTTTGATCAAGGAAATCCTTTTCTACATTCCCCTCACTACGATTTAAGTATACCAAACCATATCTATATGGATACCATCCACCACTAGATGTTAATCTAACCCATTGGGCATCTAGAAGTGCCCCAACACTTCCTTTACAACATTAAGGATCAACATTTAATTAACCATTTTACCTCATTTATAATAAAGTTTAATGTCTAATAACATTTGGACTATTTCCTTAAAGCCCAAATACAATTTTGAGGTATTCTACTTAATAAGTATTTTAATACAAAACTCTAAAGTATCTTTATATCATAATCAATCTTGGGTAGAGGATCCATCTCTTTCTTTCTTTTTAAATTTTTGTAGAGGTTCTAGTTGTTTCTGTCTACTCTCATTAAAAACATTAGATTGTCTGCAAATGTATATCATCCTTAACCACTACACCTAGAAGTGTTTCTTATATTTAGCAACAGTCAGGGACGAAGGTCACTCTCCTCCTCCCACATGAATTATGGAAGATTAGTTTCCTATCCACCAAGAAAGAGAGGTTGTTGTGATTTCTCACTCAATCACTCCATATTTCTATAGCTCTATTTATCAACTTGATTAGAAAAACACTACCCAACAATTCCTTTACCAAGAAACAAGATTTGTTTCTTAGTTCCCTTCGAAACCTGAGAGTTGCACATGCTCTCCCTTTTTAGATAATGGTCACCAGACTCATTCCTCTTGCATAGACACACCCTTAAGTTAATAGGGATACACACTCCCCTATCACAACCATGAGATTTTTAAATTTCTCTTGTCACTTCACTTCTACCTTCATGAAGTTTGTTCTCAATCTATATGGTTCCTTTTTTTCCCTTGCTTATTAGGTTATTCTAGAAAAAAAATTCATTCATTATAGGTAAAGTAAATTGACCTATAATCCTGTGATCGTGAGGGATAATATACATATACAAGGTTTAATCCTTCATTAAAGAAATAAGTATTACTGCTACGGATCCTTTCAATCCATTCACATCCAAGTCTTTTTATTAGTTCCCATCAACATAATCCCACTCTTGTGGGATTGGCTATCATTTCCCAAAAGAAATGATAGTCTTGTTCTGGAAAAGACTAGCATGATTCATTCTCATTGGGTAGAATCCTAACTAAATTTTAATCTACATCCTTCTCCTCAATGAACTTATGTATATAATTTTCGTACGACAATGATACTCTCAGCGGGCTCATTTTAGCCTTGGTAAACTAGTCTTATGATTGTTCTCCGGACCATCCAAGATTGTGTCTGAATCATGCTCTACTAGATAGGTTAGGGTAGTATGCCCTCTCCCTTAAATTTTTCTAAGAAATAAAATCACTTGACTCTTTTGTGATCCCAAGTAGTCCAAGTATTGTTTCTATGTTCTGATACCACTTTGTAACACAACCGACCCCTAAGTACCCTTTTTAGGGATGGGGCATCAAAATTCATCTTTCCTTAATCATATTGATTCTTCTTTTCGATATATCCATCACTTTTTTCTCGTCAAGATATTTCCAACCATCATTTCCATGCTCAAATCAAAGCTTGGGATTGGGAGTTATGCCCTTCCGAAGTTCTGCGAGAATCATTGGTCAAAGGCCACATGGTGCATACGTGGGTCCATCTCATTCATACTATCCCAAGGTTCCCCGAAGTCCCAGATCTTCCTAGTGCTCCTACATCTATGGTGGAAATCCATACACCATTAAATCCACTGATGAGACTTCATCCTCGTTTAATGTACATGGTTACAAGAATTTGGGGATCAACATTTCGACGATGAATGCCCCTTTTTCTTTCTACATGCATATCCTCCAGATTCCCAAAATCTGGAGCTCTCGGAGGATCCTGAAATATTTCCATGTAGCTTTGGCCTTTGACCCTTTTTTCCTACCTAATATACTACACCCCAAACGTCGAGAGTTATGAATCCATGAACTCCGGAAGGGTCCACCCTTACGTGTAGTGGTGCATTAAATGTAGAGGCAAGGATAGGTGGGTCCCAAGTACTCCACCCATTATTAGGCCAAGTGAGTATGTGCCATAGGGGGTGACATGCGGCAGGGAAACGACATGAGGCCCCATCAATGGCCAACATATTTAATGTTCTAATGGGCACATAGGATTTGTAAAGAGCACGAATCAAGGTGACATGTGGCACATCAAACGTGGGTCCACATCACCCTGGGTGACGTCAGTGTGACAAGTCACTCTGGAATGAATGCCTTCCAACACCCCTTAGATCTCAGGTCCTAGGTGTGTCTACATATATCCAAAGATATATGACCTCCACTACTTCGTAACTTCGGCGTTCAGGAAATGTGTCGTGTAACTTCCTCTTTTCTCCTAGAGTGGTTAGCGTCAGAATTATCACGGTCTAGATCTAATGATCATGGGATATCCCAAAGCCTCCTCAGATCTATGATCTACGTCACCGCTTAACACTCTTTTTCACCCGTAGTGGTCAACGTTGGACTGACCATGACATAGATCCAACGATCTGGGAATATCCCAATTTCCCTCAGATCAATGGCTCAAGATACTTCGTGTGTTCAACATTTAGGGGTTCTACCCACTTAACACTCTTTTTCTCCTGGAGTAGGACTTTGTCGAAGTGCTACATGTGAATCCTTCCATAGGTGGATCAGACAATTGGGAGGAGTCCTTAATGGAGTCCCAAGATCAACGACTCACAACTATAGCTCAAGGGTCCCTTGGTATCAGTATTAGGCCACTCCTAGAGGGACACTTTTCAACCTGAAACCCATTAGCAATATAAGTGGCACATGTCTCAGGTCATCGACATCTCTTTTCTCTGCCACAAAGCTGCCACACATGGCATCACTGTCTCTCAACATGTGGAACCCCATGTTCTTCTAATGTTATACATGCATCCCCATGATCAGATGAATGAGAGGGATCCTGAAGGATCCAAAGATCGATGACCCAAAATACTTCACAACTCTGGCATTCAAGGGTTCTAGCATTATAACACCTATGGTGTCCTGAACTGGTCAACGCCAGACTAAACACGACATCGATCTTGTTAGAATATGAAGGATTGTGCTCATTTTACCATTGACAATACCCTTGTCACCCAACCATAGGCCAAAGCCATCCTCCGAGCACCTTGACCTTAACAGAGAAGAATACTAGTAGCAATCAATAGGTAAGCAAGGATAATGCACCAAGAAAGAATAGAAACCAAAGATTATCAGATAGTCCCACCCAGAAACTGGTGCAACACCTTCCCCAGAAACTTTCACACAAAACTGTCAACTGCAGTGCGCACAACTAGCTCTCTACAATTATGAGAATCTGAATAATGAGAAACTGGTGCCCTATATTTATAGTAATCTAGCAGGCTTTCCTGGGCCGACTTCTCCTTCTGGGTACTAATTAATTCATATTAATTATATTTTTGTAGATGACATCACGTCTAGGGTTTCCTTTACTTCTTTACTACCTTCCAAAATATTCTAATATCATCATAGGTCACAATAGAGGTTCATACCTCCTGAATCTACCATAATATCAACACTCCCTCCTAGCTATGGAGGTATGGTCTTGAGCACAAACAAACCATTCAATTGTTAGTATCACGAGCACCATCATTATTATCCAATTGGATAATCTCCTATGACAATTGGTACAATATCAATTTATAGAACACAACTGTGTCTATCCACGGTAGTACGCAACTACTCAAACTGTGACACATAGTCACAAATAGTGGAACATATCCACCACAATAGTATATCTCTACTGTCTATAGATAGGAAGTCTCTATAACAATCATTTGATGCCAACCTGCATAGAAAAATATTGTTAAAATAGAATGAATCATCTGGGCCAATATTTCACTCATGTCTGTGAGATATGAAAGAATATATGCCCTCAGAGTAGAAAAATGAGATATATGGACTATTCTTCTCAAGCAAGGAAGAATAACTGTCATGTCTTCTGAACCTGGACCATTCCCCACCCTGGGCCATTCTTCCTACACTAATCAAAGTGCACCCTAGAGAGAATGTATAAACCCTAAGGAATGTATGTCCTTGATTGAGCCTGGACCATTCCCCGCCCTGGGCTATTCCTCCTATACTAATCAAAGTGCACCTTGAAGATAATTTATAAACCCTAAGAATGACTGTCTGGACTAGTTCCTTTGTTAACCACAAGAGGAAAAGACTGTCCTATATCAACCTCCAAAATAGACTATTCCTCATGTTAACCACAATGAGAAATCGTTGTCCGACAAGGTGGGCTAGTCTTCTTGAATAACCCTCAAGAAGAGAGACTTCTCTAGACCACTCCCCATGTTAACCACAATGGGAAGTCGTTGTCTATGATACATCAACAATTTGGAGCATTTCCCATGTTAACCATAATGGGAAATCATTGTCCGTCAGAAATCTCAATCCACTTTCCGAACAGGAAAGAATCTGTCCAATCTAGACTATTTTTCAATCACAAAGATAAATGTTTCAACAATATTTTTAAGTGCTCCCTCCTAACCGGGAGAGTCCTCCCTTTTAGCTAAGGGAGTTATTTCCATGATCCCCATATTCTCTCGGAAATATGCAAACTTTATTCTGGATAGAGGTTTTGTCAGAATGTCTGTTGTTTGCTCATCAGTGGGGATATACTTGAGCTTTACCTCTCCTTCCTAGACTTTATCTTGAATAAAGTAGTATTTGATCTCAATGTGTTTCGACCTTTCATGAAACATGGGATGTTCTGATAATCTTATACAACTTTGATTATCACAATGTATTATGGTTGATTCTGGAATCTAATCAAATAAGTCAGAGATTAACTTCCTTAACCATATTGCTTCAGTGCATGCTTCACATGATGCGATATACTCTGCTTCTACTGTGATGAGTGCAACAGACTTCTATTTCCTGCGGCCCCAATATATCATAGTGGAGCCCACGCTGAAACACATACCTAAAGTGTTTTTTTTGTCTTCTGCACTTCCTGCCCAATCTGAGTCTGTGAATCCATGAAGTTGTATATTGTTGGATGCAGTATATCTCAAACCATAGTTTATTGTTCCATGAATATATCTTAATACATGCTTTGCAGTTATCCAATTCTCATGTCTCAGTTCCACCTGGAACTGGCTTAGTGTATTCATGGAAAATAAAATGTTTGGTCGAGTATTTACCAAATACATCAATGACCCAATTAGTTGTCGATATAGAGATGGATCTACTGGATCAGAATCTGGATCCTTTACTTTTATTATATCCACATTCATAGGAGTGTCCATGGACTTACACTCCATCATTCCAAATTTCTGAAGGATCTTTATTACGTACTTTCCTTGTCCAAGGAATACTTCACCACGCTTATTCCATATTTCTAGTCCCAAGTAGTAATGCATGAGACCTAGATCTTTCATATCAAATTCAGAAGCTAATTCCTTCTTGCACTAGATGATGAGAGACTCTTCACCTGTTATGAATAGATCATCAACATATAGAAGTAGGATTATAGGTACATTGTCCACGACTTTATAGTAAAGGTTTGGATTTGCATGACTTTTGGAGAAACCAAGTCTCATTAGATAGATGTCCATTCCGACATACCAAGCCCTTGGAGCTTGCTTGAGTCCATATAGAGATTTCTTTAATTTGCAAATGTGAGTGTCTCTGGAATGTACCTCAAACCCTTGAGGTTGTTCAATATATACTTCTTCTTCAATATATCCATTGAGGAAATCTGTCTTTATATCCATCTGGTGTAAGTTCCATCCCATGGAAGTATCAAGAGATATGATAACTCCGATGGAAGTATATCTAGCCACTGGATCAAACATCTCATCATAATCTTCTCCCTCCTTTCGGGAGAACCCTCTAGCTACGAATATTGCCTTGTATTTATCCATGCTTTCGTCTGCTGCATGTTTGATCTTGTACACCCATTTTGAAGTTACCACTGATTTTTCTTTATGTTTGGGTACGATTTCCCATACCTCATTTTTCATAATGGATTGATGCTCTTTCGTCGTAG
>JZKD02S2015161.1:0-10069 GCA_000966675.3 Picea glauca
TGTAGACAAGTGGTTGAATTTGCTAGAAGGGTATTTTTCTGTCCATAACTTCTCGAATAGAGAAAAGATTACTTTTGTGCTCCTCAAAGCCGTCCCCCATGTCAAAGATTGGTGGGAAACATTCTGTGAGCAAAAGGAAACAAAGGAACCCTCATTATTTACACTCACAACCACCTGGGATTCCTTCAGGGATGCTATTAAGGAACAATACTACCCTGTCGGAAGTTATGACGACTCATATACCAAGTGGACCACACTGCAGCAAGAAAGAGACCAAGCAGTGCCAGATTTCACAAATATATTCCATACCTTGCGCACCAAGCTAGGTATCAAAGATTCAGAGCGACATCTAGTGCTCAAGTATCGCGGTGCTCTTCATAGATAAATCCAGACCGAAATGGAATTTCTAGACATCTCATCCTTGGGTGCGGCCTACCGATATGTCGTCAAAATCGAGCAGAAGCTCAAACAAAAGACGCGACAATTTAGGCTTGGGAACCCCTCACAACAAAATCAAGGAAAGGGCGACCCCAACCCACAAAACAAAGGATAGAGCAAAGATGGACAGTATCAAGACAACCAGTCCAAGCCACAAGAAAATAAGGACACTGGAAAGACAAAGAAAGACACCGGGAAGTGGTGTGACTTCCATAAGATCCCTTGGCATAACACTGTTGATTGTCGCTTAAAGTAGTCATTGGTGGTCAAAGTAAAAGCCTCTGAATCATATGCGGATTCTGACCCTGAGCCAGAACCAGAAAGGGGAAGACAGATCATTGACGCAGAACCCAGTGCCACCGTTGCTACCACCAAGTTCCAGCCTGGTGAACTAGACGAGCTAGAAGAAGGAGAGCACCTCTTCCATTCAAAAATGTGGGTAAAAGGCACCCCGCTGCACTTCATCGTTGATAGCGATAGCCAAAAGAACCTCATCTCTGCAGAGGTCGTCAAGCGGTTGGCCCTGCCCACAACGCCTCCCCACAACCCTACACCATTGGATGGCTCCGCCAAGGAAGCAATCTCTAGGTCAACCAACAGTGTCGACTGTCACACGACATCAAGCCCTTCAAAGACGAGGTATTGTGTGATGTTTCTCCTCTCGAAGTTTGTCATGTTATTTTGGGCCAAACTTATTTATGGAAATGTCATACTGTATATGAGTCTAGGCCTCATAGTGTTATTATTACTTTGAACAAAAAATTGTACAGGATACCTGAGGTGGTCCCACCTAGTGCTATTTCTTTGATCTCTGCTAAGCAATGCAGGAAGGTCATCTCTCAGACGAAGAAGTTTGTCTTCTTCATGATTCGCTCTCAGAATAAGCGAAAGATCACAACCACATCCAGGGTCTCTGCAACTGACCTCTCCACACAGCAGAAGCAAGTAGATAAGGTCATGGAAGAATACTCAAATATATTTTCCTCACCTACCGGGGTACCTCTGCACTGCCAGGTCAAGCACCCCATCGATATGACCCCCGGTGCACCGCTGCCCAATGGGCCAGTCTATCATCACTCTCTGTTAGAGAATGAGGAGATCAAGTGAAAAATCCAAGAACTACTCCACAAGGGGCACATCCATCCCATCTCATCACCTTGCGGGAGCCCAATCATGCTGGTACAGAAGAAAGATGGAACCCGGCGACTCTGCATTGATTATCGGGCTCTGAATAAAATCACAGTCAGAAACCGGTACTCGATTCCCCGAATCGACGACCTCCTTGATCAACTCATGGGGGATAAATACTTCAGTAAGATTGATCTGAAGTCTGGCTACCACTAGGTCCCGATAGAACAGAAAGATGTATGGAAGATCGCCTTCAAGTCAAAGGAAGGCCTTTTTGAATGGTTGGTCACACCCTTTGGTTTGACAAATTCTTCGACCACTTTCATGAGGATGATGGGCGATATCCTATGACCATTCACCAATAATTTTGTAGTGGTGTATCTAGATGACATTCTCATTTACAACAAGACTTGGGTTTAACACTTGCAACATATTGAGCAGATTCTGCACACCCTGCAACAGCACAAGCTATACGCCAACTTGGAAAAATGCTCCTTCGGAATGGACAGGGTCCATTAACTGGGCTACATCATTGATCAACATGGTGTACATGTGGATACAACCAAGATCCATGATTGGCCAGCCCCAACCACACTCACTGAGCTTCAGAGATTCTTGGGCCTTGCCAATTTCTATTGCAAGTTTGTGTTGGGATTCTCCCATATGGGCCCTCAGCCAAATCACCAGGGGTGGTGGTAAGGAAAAATTTGCGTGGGGCCGGTCCCAACAACAAGCGTTCGATGATTTGAAGCAACACTTGTGATCATCCCCAGTAATTTCACTACCAGACCTGTAACATCCCTTTGAGATCGAGATAGATGCTTTAGACTATGCTGTGGGCGTTGTTCTCACTCAGCACAACCACCCCGTGGCCTATCATAGTGAGAAACTATCTGATGTTGTCCGTAAGTACCCTACTTACGACAAATAAATGTACTCCATTTTGCAAGCCTATCGCCAGTGGAGACATTACATTCTTGGGAAGGAGACAATCATCCACACTGATCATAAGCCACTGCAGTTTATGCAGACACAAGGAAAATTGCAGAATGACCGCCATCAAAAGTTGTCCACATACTTGCAGCAATTCCACCTCAACATCAAGTATAAAATAGGAAGCACCAATCATGTCGTTGATTGCCTCAGCAGACCACCAGTCGCGACACTCACCACAGTGCTAGACTCTTGCGACCATGAGACCTTTGGATGGCCCCAACTCTATGAGACAGACCTGAACTTCGCCACCACCTACCAAATGTTGGGTGCAAACATAGTTGTCGATAATTTCTATCTTCAGGATGGGTTGCTGTGTCGTCTGGGCGATATCTATGTTCCATCAAGTGAGCGAGTGAAGCTAATCTAGGAATCCCACTACAGTCGGGTGGCAGGACACTTCAGTGTCGAAATGACAGTGGCGATGCTACATAAACATTTCTACTGGCTGAAACTTCGATAGGAGGTCAGCAAGTATATCAGGTCCTGCACTGCCTGCGCTATTGCCAAACCAACCACTAAGAAACAGGACCTGTACACCCCTCTTCCTACTCATGACAATCCATGGGAATCCATATCAATGGACTACATGTCAGGGCTCCCATCCACCAAGCGGGGAAATGACTGTGTTTTTGTGGTTATTGACCACTTTTCTAAGATGGTGATTCTGGTTGCCTGCAAGAAGATCATCACAACATAGGCCACTGCCAAGATCTTCTTTGAACGAGTCTGGGTACATTTTGGACTCCCACAAACCATTGTCTCAGATAGGGACAGTCGATTTCTTAGCACATTCTGGTCGAGCCTCTGGTCACTGCTGGACACTAAGCTAACCAAATCCATGACCTTCCACCCCCAGACAGATGGCCAAACCGATGTCGTAAATCGAATGGTCATGCATATCCTTTACATGTATAATTCAAATCACCCTCGCACATGGGATGAGAGACTTCCCTATGTCCAACATAGCTACAACTGAACCCTGCATAGCTCAACCGACCACAACCCCTTTCAAGTGGGGTTGGGATTCCAACCATTGGGTCCCATAGATGTTGCACTTCCCCTTGCGGTCACCTCGACTGACTCATGTCCTGTTCCAACTGAAGCTAACAAAGCCAGCCAGTTCATTGAGCTGATCCAACACATCCGCCAACAGGTTCAGGATATCCTATAGAAGTCCAATGACAAGTACAAACAACACCATGATCAACATCGGGTGCCATATAAGTTTCGAGTGGGAGACACAATTTGGTTGCACTTGCAGAAAGAACGCCTTACAGGACCCCATCGAAAGCTTCACCCAATCCGTTATGGGCCGTACACCATCACCAAGGCCATGGGCGATAATGATTTTGAGCTCAACATTCCTCCTTTCCTTAGCCTGCACCCAGTTTTCAATGTGGATCTCCTTCGCCCTTATTTCCCACCATTATTGGACACCTCAGATGTAGAAGAACAACTGAAACCAACATATCTCAACCCCGAATGCATCCAACAGGCATCCAACGATTATATTGTGGACACACAGATCAAGGGAACTCGACAACAAAGGATCTAACTTTATTGAGTCGTCAAAGCAGGGCAGCTCCTGCACCAAGGCAAGTGGCTCACTTGAGGCCAAATTCAACAGAAATTTCCTCATCTGATGGGGTAACTCAATGAAATGGATACCATTTCTTCCTAAGGAGGGGGGATTGATCCATATGGATATCGGTGGCCACCCACCTTTTCCAACTAGCTCAAAACAATTTTCTGGCAATTTTGGCAATTTACTATTTTTAGCAGTTTTCACTTCTGGGGCCATTTTGAGGGCCTAAATGAAGGTTTTTCGGGATCGATCTTCTCAATGATGGCCTACAAAATGATTGAGGCCCAAAAAATGAATCTCCTCTATGATACCTTTCCAATGGGCTATCATACACCTAAAACAAAGATCGTATGCAAAAGTTACGACCCCGGGAAGTTAATGTACTAACTTACCCAAACGGGGTCCACATGACTTTTGGTGCTTCATCTTTTAGGGTTAGGTTTTTGGATGTCTAGGGTTTTTGGCATTCCTGTTTATTGTAAAATGCCTTCAGAGCCTCATTGTAATCATCTTCTTGCGAATGAGCGCAACCGTCACATCTCTTCTCAGAGATAAGCTGCCACCATTCCAACAAGCTTGTTTTCGCTGCATTTTACAGTTTCATCTTATTTCATCATTGAATAGAAAACCAATTTTACTGTATCTGTGCTATTTTGTGTTAAGAATATGTTAATAATCTATATTCATTCCTTCTTCTGATAAAATCTAGATCAGATGGGGCAAACCACTCCTCTGTAAGGCTTCTAGACCTGACCACAGATTGGGAATTTGGGCCACACACAATCTTGCTGGAAAAAAGAAAGAAAGGAAAGCGCGGGGGTCAAGGAGGATATCTGCGCAGAGTGCATAGACGAGAGAGGGAGCTCTCTATTTGAGGAAGAACTGTGAAAAGAGTGCATTCTGATTGCGGGAAATAGAGATTGAGTCAGAAGAAGGAGAGTAACCTTCGTCCTTATTTATTTCTATGCCAGAAGAAGAGATTCAATCTCAAAGCATCGTGGTCTAGCTCGGAGGTGGCTAGTGGTAAATCCATTGGGAGTGAATGAGCCTATGGTTGGGTGGAAACGGACACCCGTTCCAGCAGTCACTTCACGTTATCTAGTTCTGATAAGTGTTTCCATACTTTATGCGTTGAATTGGGAATTAATGATTGCATGCATGTATCTACATATCTGTAAATGGTTTCTGCATTGAAAAGGTTAAATTATGTATATACGATGGATTCCTTGAGAACTTATGCTTCTGCTTTTCCCATATGCTCCAGTTTAACTCTCAAAGGTTTTTTCCCTAGGGAGCTACCTCACAGCTTCAGAATCAGAGCAAGCCTCTTGGAATTGCTACCGTCTCGGTAACCTCACGAGTTTACACCGCACTGTTTCAAAATTTAAGGTTCTGCGAATTAGGAAGGCGTTTCCTTCAAAATAGTAGCCTGAGAGACCTTGAACTCGCACCCACGGCCTTAACAAAAACCCGACTAAGAGTAGAGCTCATATCCTGAGAGTCATCTGAAGGTCCATGTGACCTAGGTCTAGGAACCCTGTGCTAAGCCTGAAAGGAGCTAGTTCATAATGGTTTCAGAGTTCAGATGTTCAACGCCTAGAATGTCAAACTTCACGATAGTTAAAGTTACCCGAACTCCCTGAGTAATAAGAGCCATAGATAAATCAATAACCTGACAGAGGAGATGAATGAAAACCGTTCATTTGGAGGAAAACCTATCTTAGTCATCAGATTGACTCAAAGACCCACTGGAGTTAACAAATCAAACACCATTCGCTCAATTAGATCGATGGTGGGGAATCATTGTAGAGCGCGGAGGTGAAATTAGTAGACATTCTAGTTCATGGGAAGCAATCCACCAACATCGTTGATATCATTGGGGATGGAAGATCAACAACCATGATTAGAGATAATTGGGCGAGCACTTCCCAGATTGTGGAGATTGGGCCCCGCAATTGCTGTGAACCTTCAATCTGTGAACGAAGATCGATGGTGGGGAATCATTGCAGAGCACGAAGGTGAAATTAGTGGATGCGCTAGTTCACGACCTGCAATTCACCAATGTTGTTGATCTCGTCAGGACGGAGGATCAACGACCATGATTAGACTGACTTGGGCGAGTACTTTCATATTGGGGAGATTGAGCTCTCTGATAAAGCGTGAACACGTTAATCATTGTGAACCGTCGATCGGTGAACAAATCGGTATTGGCCAGATCATGACCGTGAAAACCTGAGGGAGGTTGAAAGATGATTAGACTGGAGTGATAAGAGCACATGTCACCCCTGAATTAGCTACGTGTCAGCCCCTGACACATGCATACCTCTCCCATGTGGTTGGTGAAATGACTGGGATTCCGGGAATCTATGACGTTGGGACTTAGGAGGATTCGAGGTGTTTTGAAAATCCACGAAGTACTGAAGTGCCGGAGTAGATCCTAGTCATTAGCACAGAAAGGCATGTGGCATTAGATCATTGACTCTGGAGAAGAACACCTTGGAGGAAAAAGGAGTTGGAATGTTTGAAACTCTCGAACGTCGAAGTCTTGAAGTGGATCACAACCATCGATTGTGAAGGGATGCATGGTGCTCGATCTGTAACTCCGGGTACAGAGTACTTCAGAGGAAATAGGCATTGGAATGTTTCAAAATCTCGAACGTTGAAGTACCGAAGTGGATCACAACTATCAATTGCGAAGGGATGCTTGGCACTCGATCTGTAACTTCGGGTACAGAGTACTTCAGAGGAAAGAGGAGTTGGAATGTTTGAAATTCCTAAACACCGAAGTACTGAAGTGGATCAAAGTCGTCGATCGCGAAGGGACGCGTGGTGCTTGATCTGTAACTCCGGGTATAGAGTAATTCAGAGGAAAGAGGCATTGGAATGTTTGAAACTTCCAAACGCTAAAGTCCCGAAGTGGATCACAGTTGTCGATCATGAAGGGACGCATGGCGATCGATATGTAACTCTAGGTATGGAGTACTTCTGAGGAAAAAAGCATTGGAATGTTTGAAACTCCTGAACGTCAAAGTCCCGAAGTGAATCAGGAACGTCGAAATCCCCGAGGACACGCGACATCGAATTATGAACTTTAGAGATTTGCCACTCTAGAGGATTTGTGCGGTGGTTGTCTTGGTGCCTGTTGTTTTGGCATCTAGTCATAGTCCGTGGTCATATGCAAGTATAGAGGGATGGAAGAACCTGAAGAACTTGGGAGAGGATATCTGCTAGCTCTGAGCTCGGTTTGAAGCATGGAGACCGTGGATGGAAAAATCCGGAAGAGAAAAATGGAATAGAGACCCCAACTGAGGGTATTGATTTTCTTAAGAAGAACGAAATTTTTACGCCCCACCATGGGTATGTTACAAATTGGTATCAGAGCATGGTTACAACACTTGTCCTTCTTGGGCTCATGGATGAGTCACTTAAAAATCGTGTTTAAAGCAAATATTAAGGGTGACACCCTACCTTACCTCTTTCCTAAATAATCTGGTTAAACTATTACTAAAGAAAAGAATGAAAACTTTCTACAGTGTGTGTTTATTAAGAAAAATGAACTATGTGTTGCTTATGAACTACTAGAATTTTAGCTAACAGTAAGTGTGTTTTCAACACTCCAACAGTCAGTGACTCACGAGAAATCACAAACATAAAGGATGATGATGCACGATGAAGTGGGGGAGGGATCCCACAATAGAGACAAAGAGTCTGACGAGAGGAGAGTGGTGGAGACCCCTCCAGATCTAGCTGAAGCTGTAAGGAGCCTTATGGTCAAATTACAGAGTTGCAAGGCTGAAAACGAGAGATTGATAAAGGAGAAAGAGAAACAAATGGAAATCAATGCAGTATTGCTGCAGAGCTTATCTTATATATAGAGGCAGCTACAGCATGGACCTGCAACCAGCCATGTGGACCGACAACATACAGAGAGAATTCAAAGTCCACTTGAAATATGAAAACATGGTCCCATAAGTGGAAAAATAGGGAGAAGTACCTCAAGGAAGGCCCAACTTGGAGGTAGGGGACGCTCATCGGGAGAGTCCTCTGGAAAGGGAACATGAAACTCCGAGGGATATTCTAGTAGCAAAACTAGCTCACATTCTCATAAGAAAGGAAAGAAGCGAAAGCATTCCAAAAGACATGACCCTGAAGAGTTCAAGAAAGCCAAAACACCCTCTTTCAATGGAGATATTGAGAAAGGGGAAGATGCATAAGCTTGGTTTCTTGGTTTAAAGAAGTACTTCAGAGTTCATGATTATTCTGAAAACTTGAAGGCTTGAATAACCATCTTCAACTTGAATGGAAAGGCTTCGATTTGGTGGGAAGATCTTAAGAATTTGAAAGGAATCCATGAAAATTACTTATCATGGAAACAATTTTAGAAACACTTCAAGAAGAAGTATCTGTCAGAGAAATAGTTTGAGGGGAAAACTAAGGAGTTCTATGAACTCAAGCTAAGACAACACAGCATAGAGGAATATATCAATAAATATCTTGAGCTGCTGAGGTATGTACCAACGTAAAAGGTATGAAAAGGTAAAATTCCAATGATTTATCGGTGGGTTACCTTAGACCTACCAGAACAGGATTGAGTTTGACGAGCCAAAGAACCTAGAAGACACTATCCAGAAGGCAAGGTATTGTTATGAACATTTCGAGCATTAGACAGAACCTCGCGAGGAATGGAAGAAGAAGAGTAGTCTGGGGTTCAAGAAGAAGGGGTTTAAATCCTCAAGATTTAAGAACTATAGGAAGGATTCAAGGATGATACTTCCTACCCAAAGTGTGTACCAACATAATTTCCCCTCCTAGAGTGGAAATAAACCTTTTGGATCAGCCCCAGGAAATGTTGGTTGTGGAGCCTGATTATCTTCCTGATTCAGAGGTCTTTTGTTTTCAATCGTGTTTATACCCCATGAAGTATTTACACCCCATAAGTATGTACACTCTTCCATGTGGGGGAGTGCAGAGGGGGGTTACCCCCATTGTAAATCTGGACCGTTTATTATAAGGTCGTAGATCTAATGGTAGAAGTTATGTTAGGGTTTTTTTCCCTAGAAGGTAACCCTCCCTTATGAGGGAAATGTATTGCGGCTATGTATCATAGAGAATATTGTATTTTGAGACGAGAGACTGTGAGAGAAAGAAGAGGAAGTTATAGCAGGTTTTTTGTAGGTTGTATCCCTTCATATGCTGGATAATAATAAAGGAAGGACTTGGCAATTTCTCTGGTGGGCGTATCCCACACTGGGTGAACCACCTAAATCTGTGTCTCTATTTTATTGTCTATCTTATGTGTTTTGTTTCCACATTTGTTTTATTTTATTGCTCCATGGTCGTGTTTTTCTAACAACTGGTATTAGAGCGAAAGGTAACTTGTAGGAAAAGAGGGTTCCTCGTTCGAGTGGGAGCAATGTCAGAAGATGGAAAGTTTAGGGTTGAAAAATTTAATGGCCAAAACTACCAATTATGGAAGCTGCAGATGGAAGATTATTTATATCAGAAGGATCTATTCCTACCATTGGGCAGAGTAGAAAATAAGTCAATGGCCATGAAGGACTAAGAATGGGAGATTCTTGACAGAAAGGCTCTAGGAATGATATGACTGAGCCTGGTAGCGTCGGTGGCTTTCAATATTTTGAAAGAAAAGACAATGGAGGCTTTGATGGATGCATTGGCTAAATTGTATTAAAAACCCTCGACATCCAATAAGGTATTTCTAATGAAGATATTATTTAGTATGAAGATGTCAGAAGGTGGGTCTATTGCAGATCATTTAAATGATTTTAATACGATTACTAATCAAGTAAGTTCTGTAAAAGTGGACTTTGATGATGAGGTCAGGGCTCTTCTAATCTTGTGCTCATTGCCAGAAAGATGGAATGGCTTGGTCATGGCTGTAAGTAACTCTGTCTCTGGTTC
>JZKD02S2015161.1:11229-78483 GCA_000966675.3 Picea glauca
AATGGGTTTACAAGTTGAAGGAAGAAGATGGAGGAGAAAAGCGGTACAAGGCTAGACTTGTTGTAAAGGGGTTTGCACAAAAGAAAGGTATATATTTTGATGAAATATTTTCTCCGTTGTTAAAATGACTTCAATTAGGACTATTTTAAGTCTTGTGGCAGTAGAAGATTTTCATCTTGAACAATTAGATGTTAAAGCAACTTTTCTCCATGGGGATTTGGAGGAAGAGATTTATATGCAGCAGCCATAGGGGTATGAGGTCAAAGGGAAGGAGAATTTGGTATGCAGGCTAAAGAAGAGATTTTATGGCCTAAATCAAGCTCCAAGGCAGTGGTATTTGAAGTTTGACAAGTTTATGACAGAATAGGGTTATAATAGATGTCATTCTGATCACTATGTTTATTTTAAAAGGATAGAAAATGGAATCTATATTATCTTTCTATTATAAGTAGATGACATGCTTGTTGCAGGGTCTAATATGAAGGATATAAATGTGCTCAAGAAGAAATTAGCTAATTCATTTGCGATGAAGGATTTGGGTGCTGCAAAGAAAATCCTTGGTATGAGAATAACAAGAGATAGGAAAAGTTGCAAATTGACATTGTCTCAGAGTGAGTACATAGAGAAGGTGTTGGAGAGGTTTAGAATGCAGAATACAAAACCAATTAGTACACCTTTAGCCAGCCATTTCAAATTAACTAAGGAAATGTGTCCCAAGACATAGGAGGATATAAAATACATGTCCAGGGTCCTTTATTCATCAACAGTTGGCAACTTGATGTATTCAATGGTTTGCACAAGACTAGATATTGCACATGCAGTGGGAGTTGTGAGAAGGTATATGAACAATCCAGGTAAAGAACATTGGGAGGCAGTAAAGTGGATTCTCAGGTATTTGAGAGGTACTTATACTCATGCATTATGTTGTGGAGGTTTAGACACTTTTCTACAGGGATATGTTGATTCAGATATGGTAGGTGATAAAGATAGCAAGAGGAGCGCCACAGGGTATGTTTTTACTATAGGTGGAACAACAGTAAGTCGGATTTCGAAACTGCAAAAGGTTGTTTCACTTTCAACAATAGAGGCATAGTATGTTGCTGCTACAAAGGCTAGTAAAGAGATGATCTGGTTACAGAGGTTTATGGAGGAATTGGGAAAGAAGCATGAGAATAACAGGTTTTACTGTGACAGTGACAGTGCCATTCATATTGCAAAGAACTCAGCCTTCCATTTGAAGACTAAGCATATACAGTTGAGGTACCACTTCATATGATCCACCTTGGAAGATGGGAATTTGAAGTTGGTAAAGATACACACTAGCCAGAATCCTGCAAATATGTTAAAAAAGGGATTAACGAGGGAGAAACTGAGTTCCTGCTCAGTTTTAGTTGGTCTTCAAGAATGAAAATGAAGATGAGAAATTTGCCAGGTCCAAGAAGGTTTAGATTCTAGCATATACAACAGTGGTGGAGTTGTTGAGATCATTCTCCAAGTGGGATATTGTTGGTTGTGGAGCCTGATTATCTTCCTGATTCAAAGGTCTTTTGTTTTCAACCGTGTTTATACCCCATGAAGTATTTACACCCCATAAGTATGTACACTCTTCCATGTGGGGGAGTGCAGAGGGGGGTTACCCCCATTGTAAATCTGGACCGTTCATTATAAGGTCGCAGATCTAACGGTAGAAGTTATGTTAGGGTTTTTTGCCCTAGAAGGAAACCCTCTCTTATGAGGGAAATGTATTACAACTATGTATCATAGTGAATATTGTATTATGAGACGAGAGACTGTGAGAGAAAGAAGAGGAAGTTACAACGGGTTTGCTGTAGGTTGTATCCCTTCATATGCTGGATAATAATAAAGGAAGGACCTGGCAATTTCTCTGGTGGATGTAGCTAACACTGGGTGAACCACGTAAATCTATGTCTCTATTGTATTATGTATCTTATGTGTTTTGTTTCCACATTTGTTTTATTTTATTGCTCCACGGTCCTATTTTTCTAACAGGAAATACTGATAACCCAAAGAGAGAACCCTTGAAATGTTAGGGTTGCGGAGAGGAACATATGATGAGGGATTTCCCACTCAGACAACATAATAGTAGGAGAATATACAACATCCAAGAATCCACCACAGTCAATGATGTGGCTAGGATCATGCCATAGATTTATGCAACTTTGGATAATAAACAAGCAGGCCAACAAGCTTCAGTGGTGGAGATGGAAGGTATGATTGCCAACTGTCTAGTTTGTATTTTAATTGACCATGGTTATAATTTGAATTATGTGGCCCCTGAGACTGTTGATAAGTGTAAACTGCAACCAGTTAAACATGTTAAGCCATGGTTGGTACAAATAGCTACTGGAACCAAAATAAAAGTAACATAGGTCTTACCAGCTTGCCAATTCATCATGGATGGGTTGCCCACCCAAACGACCCTTAACATACTTCCCCTAGGATCGTATGAATCGTTGATTGGTATGGATTGGTTGGTTTCTTATAAAACTAAGTTGGACTGTTACCATAAAACTTTAGAATGTGTAAATGAAGAAGGGGGAAAGATTACCCTCCAAGGGATTAAGAAACCAGACTCAGTGAGACAAATATCATCCCTTCAAATGAAAAAGTATTGCAGGAAGGAATGTCCTCTATATGAAATACAGGTGTTGGAATCTATTGAGGATGAAATACTCAACCTAGAGGACCACCCCATATTAAGAGAGTATAGAGACGTGTTTCCAGAAGAGGTACCGGGTCTACCTCCAAGAAGAGACATCAACTTCTTGATAAAACTTGCTCCAGGAGCAGTGCCAGTGTCTAGGACACCCTATAGGATGAGTACACCCGAGCTAGTTGAGATCAAGCTAAAACTAAAGGAAATGATGGAAAAAGGCTACATCCAGCCCAATGTGTCTCCATGGGGAGCACCAGCCTTGTTTGTGAAATAGAAATATGGCACGCTCTGACTGTGCGTAGATTATAGACAACTCAATAAGACAACCATAAATAACAAGTACCCCTTACCAAGAATCAATGACTTGTTCGACCAATTAGGGGGTGCTTCCATTTTCTCAAACATTGAATTGAGGTCTGGATACCATCAAGTCTGAATCAATGATGAATACATCCACAAAACGGCCTTTAGGACAAGGTATGGTCACTATGAATTTGTGGAGGTACCATTTGGACTAACCAATGCCCACACCACTTTTATGTGCTTGATGAATAATGTACTCAGCAAATTCCTAGACATATGTGTATTGGTTTTCATTGATGATATATTAATATACTCCAATAACATATAAGAGCATGAAGAATATATTAGAATTGTAGTTCAAGTACTAAGAGAGAATCAACTCTACGCTAAACTTAGCAAGTGTGACCATTTCCATAAGTAAGTGCATTACTTGAGCCATGTCGTTTATGAATAATGGGTGGAAGTAGACCCTGACAATATTAGATCTATTATGGAATGGCCTACCCTAAAGGATGTATCTGATATCAGATCCTTTATGGGCTTAGCAGGATATTATAAAAGGTTCATAAAAGGATTTTCCAAGATTGGTTGTCCAATCACTGCCCTCCAGAAAAAGGGGGTTAAATTCACTTGGACATTAGAATGTGAAGAAGTATTTCAGGAACTGAAATACCTTCTGACCCATGCACCCGTGCTGAAGATTGCAGACCATGATAATGAATTCCTCGTGTGTACATATTCTTGCAAGGAAGGAGTTAGAGGAGTCCTTATGCAAGAGGGACGTGTAATTTCCTACGCATCCAGGAAATTGAATGAGCATGGAATTGATTATGTGACCCATGATATAGAGTTGGCTTCCATAGTGCATGATTTAAAAATGTGGAGGCATTACTTCCTAGGTAGGATAATTGTACTTCTGACATACCATTTTGGGTTGAGGCACCTGTTTGATCAACCAAAACTCAATGCTAGACAAGCTAGGTGGATGACTCTCCTTATTGAGTTAGATTTTGAAATTAAACACATCAAAGGGAAGGAAAATAGGGTGGTTGATGCCCTTAGTAGAAGTGTGAAAACGATTCACCTGGCAGAAGTAAGAAACTGCAAAACGGATGTCAAGGAAAGAATAAGGAATGCACAAGAAACATATGCATTCTTCAAGATCGTGACCTCATACCTAAGGAAAGAACTTGCAGGGATAAAGTATGAAGGCTATCAGATGCTCGATGAAGGCCTGCCGACCTACATAAACAAATTGTATATTCGAAGTTCCAACGACTTGAAGACGTTCATAATGAATGAACTACACAAGAGACTATACACTGGTCACCTAGGATATCATAAAATGATCATGGCCACTAGGAAACAATTCTATTGGCATGGAATGAAAAAGGACATATCCGACTATCTAGCTAAGTTCCTAGAATGCCATCAAGTTAAGGTAGAACAACGACACACAAAAAGGTTGTTACAACCTCTACCAATTCTAGAATGGAAATGGGAAACCATTTCCATGGATTTCATCACCGGATTACCAAGATCGGATAAGCATAATGATGCCATCATGGTAGTGGTGGACAAATTGAGAAAATCTGCTCACTTGGTTCTTGTCAAGTCGACTTGCAAGGCAATAGATATTGCCAACATATTCATGAAGGAGATATCTAGACTGCATGGCATGCCTAGAGAGATTGTATCCGATAGAGACACAAAATTCACTTCCAGCTTTTGGAAATCCTTGATGGCTGGTTGATCCGGATTATTTTCGGCACGAAATGAGAGCGGAGATATAACAAAGAAATGCATAGAGATATCGCAGATATTTAATAATATAACATAAATGTATCATAGATGAAACCATAAAAATAGATATAAAGTAATACACGATTTCTATTAATGAAAGGAATGTACAGAGACTGTAAAAATACAGAGTGAAAGACTCGCAAGAATGGTGGCAACTTATCTCTGAGAAGAGATGTGATGACTACTTGCATTCGTAAGAACATGGTTACAATGAGGTTTTGAAGGAATTTTTACAATAAACAGGAATGCCAAAAACCCTAGACATCCAAAAACCTAACCCTAGGAGATGAAGCGCCAAAAGTCATGTGAGCCCCATTTGGGTAAGTTAGTACATCAACTTCCCGGGGTCGTAACTTTTGCCTACGATCTCCGTTTTAGGCGTATGGTAGCTCGTTTGAAAGGTATCGTCGAGGAGATTCATTTTGGGGGATAAATTATGCCTTTGCCTATCATTGATAACCTTTATCTCGAAAAACCTTCATTTAGGCCCTCAAAATGGCCTCATAAGTTAAAACCTACTAAAAATAGTAAATTTCCAAAATTGCCAGTAAACTGTTTTGAGCCAGTCAAAAAAGGTTGGTGGCCACTGATATCTACCTGGATCACTGGTCTTAAGACTAAATTGTTGTTTAGCACAACCTATCACCCAAAAACTAATGGACAGATAGAAAGAGTAAACCAAATATTAGAAGACATGTTAAGGATGCATGTAATGCATTAGCCTAAAAAGTGGGAAGACTACTTTCCATTGGTATAATTTTCCTACAAAAATGGTTATCAATAGTCACTATATATGAGCCCTTTTGAATCCCTCTATGGTATACGATGAAATATTCCAATCAACTGGAGTAATCCAGTGGATAGAATTACAATCGGACCGACAATGCTGAAAGAAATGGAGCAAAAAGTGATTCAGATAAAACAAAATCTGAAAATTTCTCAGGATAGACAGAAGAGCTACACCAACGAAGAAGACCCAGGAATATTTCCATGAGAATGGGAGCTTGTGCCAAGATGGCACCTCAGTATTGTGGACCCTTTGAAGTCTTGGATAGAGTGGGACCTGTAGCTTATAGGCTAGCACTCCCTCCCATAGTAAAGGCACATAATGTTTTCCATGTTTTATTATTGAAGAAATATGTTCTGATCGCGGGAAATAAAGACTGAGTTGGGAGAAGAAGAGTAACCTCCATCCATATCTATTTATGTGTTGGAAGAAGAGATTCAATCTCAAATCATCATGGTCTAGATCGAGGGTGGCTAGTGGTAAATCCGTTGGGAGTGATTGAGCCTATGGTTGGGTGGAAATGGGCACCCCTTCCAACACAATCACTTCACATTATCTGGTTCTGATAAGTGTTTCCATACTTATGTGTTGAATTGGGAATTAATGATTGCATGCATGTATTTACATATCTATAAATGGTTTCTACATTGAAAAGGTTAAATTATGTATATACGATGGCTTCCTAGAGAACTTATGCTTATGCTTTTCCCATATGCTTCAATTTAACTATCGAAGGTGTTTTCGCAAGGGAGCTACCTCACAACTCCGGAATCAAAGAAAGTCTCTTGGCACTACTACCATCTCAGTAACCTCACGTGTTTACATCTCCCTGTTTCATAATTTAAGGTTCTGCGAAATAGGAAGGCGTTTCCTTCAAACCAGTAGCTTGAGAGACCTTGAAATCGTGCCCACAGCCTTAAAAAAAACCTGTCTAAGAGTAGAGATCATAGATCGAGAGTTATCTGAAGGTCCCTATGACCTGGTTCTAGGAACCCTATGTTAAACTTGAAAGGAACTAGTTCATAATGGTTTTGGAGTTTGAAAGTTCGATGCCTGGAATGTCAAACTTCATGATAGTTAAAGTTACCCAAACTCCATGAGTAACAAGAACCATAGATGAATCAATAACCTGATAGAGGAGATGGATGCAAACCGTTCATCGGAAGAAAAACCTATCTCATACGTTAGATCAACTCAAATACCAACTGGAGTTAACGAATCAAACACCAGCCGCTCGATTAGATTGATGGTGGGGAATCATTGCGGAGCGCGAAGGTGAAATTAGCGGACATGCTAGTTCACGGCCTGCAATCCACCAACGTCATTGATCTAGTTGGGGATGGAAGATCAATGACCATGATTAGACAAAATACGGAGAGCACTTCCTAGATTGTGGATATTGGGCCCCACAATCGCTATGAACCGTCGATCTGTGAACAAAGATCGATGGTGGGGAATCATTACGGAGCGCGGAGGTGAAATTATCAGACATGCTAGTTCACGACCCATAATTCACCAACGCCATTGATCTCGTCAAGATAGAGGATCAATGACCACGATTAGATCGATTTGGTGAGTACTTTCAGATTGCGGAGATTGATCTCTCCGATAAAGAGCGAACACGTTGGGGCCCCACAACCACTGTGAACCATCGATTGATGAACAAATCGATATTTGTTGGATCGTGACCTTGAAAAACTGAGGAAGGTTGAAAGAAGATCAGATTGGAGTGAAGAGGGCACGTGTCTCCCCTGACCCAGCTATGTGTCATCCTGTGGCACATGCATACATCGCCCACTTGGTTGGTGAAATGACTAGGATTCTGGGAATCCAAGACTTTGGGACTATGGATGATTCAAGGTGTTTCTAAAATCATCGAAGTACCGAAGTGTTGGATTAGATCCTAGATGTTAATACAGAAAAGAGGCGTATTTCCCCCCAATACTTCAAAGGAAAGAGGTGTTGGAATGTTTGAAATTCCCAAACGTTGAAGTCCCGAAGTGGATCACAACCGTTGATCGCGAAGGGATGCGTGGCGCTCTATTTGTAACTCTGGGTATGGAGTACTTAAGAGGAAAGAGGCATTGGAATGTTTGAAACTCTCAAATGTCGAAGTCCCGAAGTGGATCACAGTCGTCGATCATGAAGGGATGCCTGACACTCGATCTGTAATTATGGGTATGGAGTACTTCAGAGGAAAAAAGTGTTGGAATGTTTGAAACTCTCGAACATTGAAGTCCTGAAGTGAATTAGGGCCGTCGAAATCCCCGAGGACACGTGGCGTCAAATTGTGAACTTCGGATATTTTCCACTCTGGAGGATTCACGCGGTGGTTGTCTTGGCGCCTGTTGTTTTGGTGTCTGGTCATATCTCATGGTCATATGTAAGTATAGAGGGATGGAAAAACTCGAAGAACTTGGGAGAGGATATCTTCCATCTTTGAGCTCGGTTTGGAGCATGGAGACCATGGCTATAAATCTCTGGAAGAGCAGAATGTAATAGAGACCCCAAATGAGGGTATTGATTTTCTTAAGAAGAACGAAATTTTTACTCCCCACCATGGGTATGTTACAAATTAGTATCAGAGCATGGTTAAAACACTTGGCCTTCTTGGGATCATGGACGAGTCGCTTAAAAATCATGTTTAAAGAAAATCTTAAGGGTGACGCCCTACCTTACCTCTTTCCTAAAGAATCTGGTAAACAATTACTAAAGAAAAGAATGAAAACTTTCTACTTTGTGTGTGTATTAAGAAAAATGAACTATGTGTTGCTCATGAACTACTATAATGTTAGCTAATAGTAAGTGTTTTGTCATCACTCCAATAGTCATTGAGTCATAGGAAATCACAAGCATAAAGGATGGCGACACACCATGATGTGGGGGAGGGCTCTCACGATAGAGACAAAGATTCTGACGAGAGGAGAGCGGTGGAGACCCCTCTAGATCTAGCTGAAACTATAAGGAGCCTTATGGCCGAATTATAGAGTTGCAAGGTTGACAACAAGAGATTGATAAAGGAGAAAGAGAAACAAACATAATTCAATGTAGTATTGCTGCAGATCTTATCTGATATACAGAGGTAGATGTAGCATGGACCTGCAACCAACCATGTGGACCGATGACATACAGAGAGAAGTCAAAGTCCACTTGAAATACGAAAACATGGTCCCATAAGTGGTCACATAGGGAGAAGTAACTCGAGGAAGGCCCAATCTAGAGTCAGGGGACGCTCATCAGGAGAGTCCTCTGGAAAGGGAACAGGAAACTCCGAGGGATCTTCTAGTAGAAAAACTATCTCACATTCTCAGAAGAAAGGAAAGAAGAGACATAACCGACTATATAGCTAAGTGCCTAGAATGCCAGCAAGTTAAGGCAGAACACCGACTCCCAGCAGGGTTTTTACAACCTCTACCAATTCCAGAATGGAAATGGGAAACCATTTCCATGGATTTCATCACCAAACTACCAAGATCGGCTAAGAAGAATGATGCCATCATGGTAGTGGTGGAAAAATTGAGAAAATATACTCACTTTGTTCCTGTCAAGTCGACTTGCAAGGCAATAGATATTGCCAACATATTCATGAAGGAGATATTCAGACTGCATGTCATGCCTAGAGAGATTGTATCCGACAGAGAGAAAAAATTCACTTCTAGCTTTTGGAAATCCTTGATGGATCATCTTGAGACTAAATTGTTGTTTAGCACAACCCATCACCCCCAAAGAGATGGACAGATAGAAAGAGTAAACCAAATATTAGAAGACATGTTAAGGATGCATGTAATGCATCAACCTAAGAAGTAGAAAGACTACCTTCCATTGGTAGAATTTTCCTACAATAACGGTTATCAAGATTCACTAAAGATGAACCCTTTTGAAGCCCTCTATGGTAGACAGTGCAAGATTCCAATCAGCTGGAGTAATCCAGTGGATAGAATTACAATCAGATGAGACATGCTGAAAGAAATGGAGCAACAAGTGATTTAGATAAAACAAATCTGAAAATTTCTCATGATAGACAGAAGAGCTACGTTGACTGAAAGAGAACCCCCAAAGAGTTCAAGACAGGAGACCATGTCTATCTCAGAGTTAGACCCAGGAAGAGTTCCCTGAGAATGGGAGCTTGTGCCAAGGTCACACCTCGGTATTGTGGACCCTTTGAAGTCTTAGATAGTGTGGAACATATAGTCTATAGGATATCATTCCCTCCCACGGTAAAGGCACATAATGTTTTTCATGTTTCATTATTGAATAAATATGTACATGATTCTAATCATATAATTGATTTGTCTGTGATCGAGGTGGAGCTAGAGGGAGAATTCCTGCCAGAACCTCAATGGATACTAGACATGAAGGAAACCTCACTCAAGAACCGAGCCATTGAACAAGTCAAGGTGCAATGGAAACACTTTGGCCCAAATGAGGCTACATGGGAAATGGAGGATGCCATGAGACATGCATATTCGATTTTGTTTACTTCTGCATATACATAGCATGTTGACAGATAAAACATCAAGGATGATGTTCCTTTAAGGGGGAGGGAATTGTAACACCCCGTTCCCCCTAGTTTGTAAGTATAACTATATTGGCCAAGAAACTGTGTTAAACTCAAAGGTGTGAATGTTTGATTTGATGGACCTTTGTATAAAAGGTCGATGAATGCAAATTATGTTATTTTAATAGAAAATGGATATGTGTTGCATGACTACTGGAAAGGGGATGTGCTAAGAGAGACCACAAATGCTATGAAAGAGATGGTGGAGGGGACTAGGAATGGTTGCATTAGCCTCCACCAAACCAATACTTTGCTGGATTTAATTGCTCAGGATCCGAACAACCCTCTGACCTAGGATTGAATTACAGTCATGATGGTAGGTGGGAAGACCTCCTCAAGAGTTAATGAGGGGATGGGGTAGACCACCCATATGTAAGGCTTCCAGACCTAACCACGGACTGGGAATTCGGGCCACACACAATCTTGCTGGAAAAAGGAAAGAAAGGAAAGAATGGGAGTCAGGGAGGAGATCTGCAAAGAGTGCATAGATGAGAGAGGGAACTCTCAGATTCGAGGAAGAACTGTGAAAAGAGTGTGTTCTAATCGTGGGAAATAGAGACTGATTCGGGAGAAGGAGATTAACCTTCGTCCCTATCTATTACTGTGCTGGAAGAAGAGATTCAATCTTAAATCATCATCGTCTAGCTCGGGGGTGGCTAGTGGTAAATCCATTGGGAGTGACTAAGCCTATGGTTGGGTGGAAATGAGCACCCCTTCTAGCAGTCGCTTCACGTTATCTGGTTCTGATAAGTGTTTCCATACTATATGCGTTGAATTGAGAATTAATGATTGCATGCATGTATTTACATATCTGTAAATGGTTTCTGCATTGAAAAGGTTAAATTATGTATATACGATGGCTTCCTAGAGAACTTATGCTTCTGATTTTACCATAGGCTCTAGTTCGACGCCTGGAATTTCAAACATCACGATAGTTAAAGTTACCCAAACTCCCTGAGTAACAAGAGCCATAGAGGAATCAAGAAACTAATAGAGGAGATGAATGTGAACCGTTCGTCGGGAGTAAAACCTATCTCAGTCATCAGATCGACTCAAAGACCCACTTGAGTTAATGAATCAAACACCAGCCGCTCAATTAGATCGATGGTGGGGAATCATTGCGGAGTGCAAAGGTGAAATTAGCAGACATGCTAGCTCATGGCCCGCAATCCACCAACGTCATTGATCTCATTGGGGATGGAATATCAACGACCATGATTAGACAAAATCAGGTGATCACTTGCCATATTACGGAGATTGGGCCCCACAATCATTGTGAACCATCGATTTGTGAATGAAGATCGATGGTGTGGAATCATTGCGTAGCGTGAATGTGAAATTAGCGGACGTGATAGTTCACAACCCGCAATTCACCAATGTCGTTGATCTTGTGGGGATGGAGGATCAATGACCATGATTAGACGGAGTTGGGCGAGCAATTTCATATTGTGGAGATTGAGCTCTCCGATAAAGAGAGAACACATTGGGGCCCCACAATCACTGTGAACCATCGATCGGTGAAAAAATCGGTATTGGCCATATCATGACCGTGAAAACCTGAGGGAGGTTGAAAGACAATCAGATCAGAGTGACAAGGGCACGTGTCTCTCTTGACCCAACTATGTGTAATCCCCTGGCACATGCATACCTCACCCATGTGGTTGGTGAAATGTCTGGGATTTCAGGAATTCAGGACTTCAGGACTCTAGAGGATTCGAGGTGTTTCAAAAATCCCCAAAGTACTGAAGTGCCAAAGTATATCCTAGCCGTTAGTACAAAAAGGAATGTGGAAGTAGATCGTTGACTCCAGAGAAGAACACTTCAGAGGAAAAAGGCGTTGGAATATTTGAAACTCCCGAACGCCGAAGTTCTGAAGTGGATCACAGTCGTTGATCACGAAGGGAAGCGTGGCGCTCGATCTGTAACTACAAGTACAAAGTACTTCAGAGGAAAGAGGCATTGGAATGTTTGAAACTCCCGAACGCCGAAGTCACGAAGTGTATCACAGTCGTCGATCATGAAGGGATGCGTGGCGCTCGATCTATAACTCTGGGTATGAATTACTTCGGAGGAAAAAAGCGTTGGAATGTTTGAAACTCCCAAACTACTCTTCTTCTTCCAGTCCTCGTGAGGTTCCGTCTGACACCCGAACTGTTCATAAAAATACCATGGATTTTGGATAGTATCTTCTAAGGTCTTTGTCTTATCAAACTCAATCCTGTTCCGGTAGGTCTGAGGTAACCCACTAATAAATCATTGGACTTTTACCTTTTCATATTTTATGTAGGGTACATACCTCAGCAGCTCAAGGAATTTATTGATATATTCCTCTATGCTGAGTTGTCCCAACTTGAGTTCATAGAAATCCTTAGTCTTCCTGTCGAAGTATTTCTCTAATAGATACTTCTTCTTGAAGTGTTTCTCCAACTATTTCCATGATAAGTCCTTTTCATGGATTCCTTTCACATTCTTAAGATATTCCCACCAAATGGAAGCGTTTCCATTCAGGTTGAAGATGTCTATTCGAGCCTTCAATTTTTCAGAATAGTCATGAACTCTGAAGTACTTCTTTAAACCAAGAAGCTAAGATTTTTCCTCTTCCCATTTCTCAATATCTCCATTGAAATAGGGTTGTTTGGATTTCTTGAACTCTTTAGGGTCATGAATTTTGGAATGCTTTCGCTTCTTTCCTTTCTTCTGAGAATGTGAGCTAGTTTTTCTACTAGAATATCCCTCAAAGTTTCCTGTTCTCTTTCCAGAGGACTCTCCTGATGAGCGTCCCTTGCCTCCAGGTTGGGCCTTCCTCGAGGTACTTCTCCCTATGTGGCCACTTATGGGACCACGTTTTCATATTTCAGGTGGACTTTGACTTCTCTCTATATGTCGTCAGTCCACATGGATGGTTGCAGGTCCATGCTACAACTGCCTCTGTATATCAGATAAGCTCTACAACAAGACTGCATTGATTTTCATTTATTTCTCTTGATACTTTATCAATCTCTCGTTTTCAGCCTTGCAACTCTGTAATTTGGCCATAAGGCTCCTTACAGTTTCATCTAGATCCGAAGGGGTCTCCACCGCTCTCCTCTTGTCAGACTCTTCGTCTCTATTGTGGGATCCCTCCCCCACTTCATGGTGCATCGCCATACTTTATGATTATAATTTCCCGTGACTCATTGACTGCTGGAGTGCTCACAAAAATATTACTGTTAGCTAACATTCTAGTAGTTCATGAGCAACACATAGTTCATTTTTCTTAATACACACACACAGTAGAAAGTTTTAATTCTTTTCTTTAGTAATAGTTTAACCAGATTCTTTAGGAAAGAGGTAAGGTAGGGTGTCACCCTTAAGATTTTCTTTAAACACAATTTTTAAGTGACTCGTCCATGAGCCTAAGAAGATCAAGTGTTGTAACCATGCTCTAATACCAATTTGTAACATACCCATGGTGGGGCATAAAAATTTTGTTCTTCTTAAGAAAATCAATACCCTCATTTGGGGTCTCTATTCCATTCTGCTCTTCTAGAGCTTTCCATCCACGGTCTCCATGCTCCGAATCGAGCTCAGAGTTGGCAGATATCCTCTCCCAAGAATCTCCTCCACAGACTTCTCTAATGTGCTAGGTTCTCCCAACATTCACACTTGTAACAAAATAGATCGGGTAGGCGAATAGACAAGCGAGGTAATAAAATGGATGGCGAGGTCTAGAAATCACAAAATGATACAATGGATTCTATGTTAGCTTGGATATTCACTGGTGGAAAAACGTGGTCCTGACGCATCGTTTGACGGGTTAAATAAGCAAATTTGTAACAGATTCCTCCAACGGGTAGGAATGCATCCATCAATGTGAATCTGTCCATTTTGGTGTGGTCTCAACAGTCCCTTTTCTCATAACTGTATTTTCTATCCATTCCAAGGCGTCATTCTAACAGTCAGGGTGCCTATAACAATCATATTTATTTGCCGTGGCAAAGTCCCATTCTGCATGGTTCTTCTGTCCCGACGAGGTTCAGGGCCCGCAAGCCTGCCTCTTGCAAAGTCTTCTTTGGAACTTTCTATATTTTTTCTAATTTGGATTTCTTCTTACTGATCTTTCTTGCCTTCTTTCCCGTGATCTTAGCTTCTCTAACAATTTCTGGAATCCTCTTCCCATTTGTATTCTTATTCTCTCCTGGTGAAAGGACTTCGCACTGCTGATGTGCTCTTACAGATTCCGAGGTTAATGTCCCTTCTCTTACTATTTTCAGGGTGGCTATACTTCTTTCTTGCATGGAAAGGTTCTTTAAGCCTTCCCGTGTTCTTTCAACTTTGACAGCTAATTCTGTGGCCCTCTGTTGCTTCGACTTATCCTCTTGTTCTTCTATTAGTCACTCTATTTTTCTGGTTATGAAGTCCCTTAGTTCTTGGTTTTTCTGTTCTATAGCTTCCTCCTCTTCTTTCCTTATGATTTTATCCTTCTCAATCCAATTCTTTCCTAATAAAAGTGGAAAAGGGGTGTTGTTCTCAACAAATCTAATAACTTCAAAGTCCTCTCCTGTTGATGTTTCATGAGCAATCATATGTATATTAGTAACTCTTCCACATAGGGTTATCATATTTCCTTTAAACAGGCCTATCCTTCAAAATGAAGGTACCATAGAAGGCTTTCCCAAAATTTTCCCAAGTGCTTTCTGGCATAATATTCATGTGTGTTTCTTTATCCAATACACAATCTATGTCAAAGTCTTTTATTCTTGTAACTATGAATTGTTTTTCTTTCAATATTTCTGGTAAACTGATGTATCTGTGATCATCCATTACTTATTTTAACTATACTAACATAGTCTTTGACTCTTTCTCTTTATGATTCCCCAAAATGCTCTTAGCCTCTTGAATTTCTTCAGAGTTTTCTTGTCTCATGTTCATCTTTTCAACTTTAGCAATCATCCTTGGGCAATCCTCAACCTCATGAATAATAGCTTTACAACAAAGACAAATAGGACATGTACCAGGGCATTTCTTAGCGAGATGTCCCGTTCTTAGGCAATTATAACATAGTGTCAATCCTCTCTTTCTTTTAAGCGCTCCAACCTTTCTTGTACTACACACTGGGATCACAGTGTTGGACTTGCAATTTGCAAAAATTCTTTCTAGGTTCCTGCATCCACTTATTAGTCCATTTTTTTTCTATGCATAGGAATAACATATCTTTCTCTACTTCTATCAAATTTATTCATATCAACTCTTTCTTCTAACTGCACCCTAACTTTCAGACTAGGACAAAACCTATCAAACATACCTAGATTCATACTTTCTAAGAAAACATTTCCACTTGTCTTACCCTTACCAGAGCACAAAGCTTTAAGATATTACCTCTTTTCTTTAGATCAAGTTTCTTTTTTAGCACAGAGCTTCACAAGTCAAGTAGAATACTGCACAATAAAACAACATATCTACGCACATATGTTTCTCTTTTCTTGAGTTCCCAACAATCACAGTTTCAGGTCCTAGCAATGGAACCATTTGTTGGCACAAGGGCAGACCTAGGGTTCAACGCTTCAACAACGCACCAACAAAAACCTAACTAAAAACCTAACTTCGACAACACCTGTGAAGCAGATGAAGTCTCACTCAAGGTAGAGGCAGGGGGGGTTGCAAGACTCAGGTGTCTACAACCGAGATGTGACACCGATCCGTGATTACAACACTCAACAGGGAACTTAGACAACAACAAGTATTAGGTCATGAGTCTCATTCACATTGCAGATTAAACCCTTATTACAGATCAATGAAGTAACAATCAAGATCAAGCACTTACAATCACTTAGCACATAGCATTAGCTCAAATATATCATTTATTCATATTTAATACCATTAAGCACTAAGAAGCAACATCAGATGCATTCATCATTCATTATAACAACAACACTAAGCAGATAAACATCATAATTCACATCACACAAAGCACATCAAGACATAGGATATACGTGGTTCACCCCAGTGTGGGGCTACGTCCACCAACGACTTCTTCTTCTTTATTAGTCTTCAATATTCTTACATTCATCTACTCCTATGCACAAAGCCACAGAGCCAAAATCCGTAGAGGACAGGAGACCTGCACGCTGCATGCCAGATCATCCTTCCCAAAATCAGGTCAAGGCACAAAGCCTCACTCTACACAGTCTGTTTGCACAAAGCCACTTACAAGCCCTAGTAAACCCTAGTAAACCCTTTGCTGGGTCCACAAGCCCACAAAATGAGTGATATCCCGTGATCTTAGCTCTGCCTAGGTGCTCCATCTTCGACCAACTTATCGAAGTCCCAAAAGTAGTCAACCACGACCAATATTTCCTCAAAACTTGGTCAAGGGCCAACAGGCCCCCAAAACTCACCTGTGACTTGTCCTGAGTCACTCATATCTGGGCAATGCTTCTTCAAAGGCCTCGATCTTAGCTCGAGCTACCTCGACTTGTTTCTTTTCCAGAGCCTCCTGCTTGACAAACTCCTAAATTATTTTCTCTGTAATCGACCCTTCTAGGCATTGTTCCACTGTCGTAACCACTTGGTCTAGATGTGAGCCTTGTTCTCCAATATCTCTAAAAATCCTGTAGGCTTCACCCTGCACCAGCTGTAGTGTCTGTGTAAATTCCATGACTAGTCTTCTTTGGATGGCAGTAATCTACTTTTGGACTGCGTGCTGCTCCTGTGATCTCTTCATTCACTCAACCGCAGTGAGTAGCTTCATCTACACTTGCATAGTGGATGCCTGCTGCTGCACCTCCTGTAGTTGTGCTTCCAGTTTCCTCAGCTTTGGATCTTCTGCAAGGCATTCATAGGTCTGTGAACTTTATCACTCAACTTCTTACATTCTAAGGTGAGGGTCCTGATCATTCCAACTGCGCTCTTAGTAGTTTCCTCCCTTTGGTCGCGCACTTCTTGCAGAGTGCTTGGCACTGCTTGGATCTCTAACTCCATTATTCGTGCTTGAAGCTATTGAATGGACTCAATGAGCTTCCCCACTTGCATCTTGACTGACTATGGTTCCTCCTATTCCAAGCCTGTCACAAAGCGAAGTGCTTTAGTCAATGGTTGTTTGACCACAGTCTGCTCTACGACCAACTTGTATTTTTATTTTTGTATCTTCACATTGTTTTGCTTGAACATCACCCGAATTTCATCTTTCTCCTTCTTGTAGGCGGTTACACAGGACTACACAACTCGTAGTTTCTCCATGACCTCCTCCTTTTCTTTCTTCAAGGCTTCTGTAGCCTGTTCCTTTTCTTCTTGGACTCACTGAAGTCGAGCCTCTGTTGCATCTTCTAGTGTTCGTAATTGGGCAGGCTCATCCCCAATTCTACAATATTCGATGAAGAAGGCACAATAGGTATTGCGCGACTTGAATGGATGGATTGTTGTATCTCCTTTAGCTCCTTCTCGATTATTTCATACAAAGTCTCCTGCTTTGCTCCATATCGTTGCAAGATATCCTCCGAAGCATCCTCCACAACTGTGATGATTAGATTGACATTGTCCTCTGTGAGCGTGGACTTCATCTTGGGCTTACTGGCACACTACTTCTTTCTTTCCAAGGGTTTCTGTGGAGAAACCTTCCTTTTCTTTGATGTTTTGGCCTCGGTAAGGGGATCCTTAGGTGGTGTAACTTCAAATTTTCCTTGCTTTTATCCTTCTTCCCCTCCTCTTTCTTGATTTAATTCGTATCCTCCTCCTCCTCCTTCAGGAAAGTGAGGCCCACTTTCTTCCGAGGAGGTGTCCTCCTCATCAGTCTCTATGTTCTGCACTTCCTCCTTTTTCTTATTTTTTTCACGCTACTCTGCCCGACATGCTCGACCTGGGTGACCAAGGGGCTTCCAATGATGTCAGTGTTGGAGAGTTCTGCATTGTCAATCGGTATAAGGAACTCTGTTGGCCATTCTTTGGTGATCTCCTCCATATATTCATCGATCAGTTTATAATAGGACTGTAACTCCTCCTTGCTCTCATCCCTACGTGCAGTGATATAAATAAAGTGCCGATCTACGCAGAACTTCGCTAGTGGTCTGTACTGGTGCAATGTGTTCGGTGTCATGTGTGGGAATGCCTCAATAGCATGTTTCAACTGCTGGTAGTAGGCATGTAACACAACGTTCGACTGCCACTACTTCGACATATCATTTGTATACCACAAGGTGGAGAACCTCCTAGACAACAGCTTCGATAGCTCAACTTCTGGAAACGTCACTCCTTCCGGCATCTGCCAAGTGAAAAATATGATTAATACAAGTAACCAGCTAAAATGGAATTCATACCCATGATCCTACGCTTCGCGACAGTATTTCTTGAGCTCGTTGACGAGGTAACTCACCGAGTTCATTTGCATACCCTCCACGCACTTTCTTGCGAGGTCAACTATGAACCCGGTGACTTGTGTTGGACGGTTCTTTATGATGATATTTCCAGCTATAAGTTGGCAAGAGAGGCACACTGTGCCATCCTGGATAGAGGCTACCTTGTAGCCTCGCTTTCCCTTTTCTACATCGCCATAATCCTCCTTTATGCGCTGTGCCAGGGAGTGATCTGAAGTCTTCCCTATGTAGAACTGCTGAGGGTTCGATCCCTGCATGCTCAGTCCTGTAATCAAGTGGATCAGTGCCAGATCCATAGTAACACACTTTTCAATCCACATATACCCTCCATGGTAGCACGACAAGAGGATTTTAATGCAAACATTAACCTCCTAATGTCAACCAAAGTGAGGAATATTCATTACATTCAGGATCGTTGACTGCGCCAACTCCTTAATCCATGGCTGGGAGAATATGCACACCTTCTTCTTAGTCATCCTCATCAAATACCTATGGGGCGCGAGCATGGTGTAGTTCTTTCTATCACTAAGGTTAAATTCATTGTTCTTCAAGGCTCATATCTGTCCCAACTAGGGTCCAACTACGCGTATCCCCTTTGGGATGTATGCAGTGATCAACGTATACTCAAAGTCGTGTGGGATACTGTTGTGGTTAACCATGCCAGTCAAAGGTGATATATAATCTGGCAAGAACGACATGATCTGCTTTGTGTTAACTAGATCGTCGTAGTGCTTTCTTTGCTTCTCAGTAGCATGGATAGAACGACGTCCAGTCGAGGGGGATGCTTCTAGTCCCATAGTCGACGACACCTGTATTCCTACAGAAATAACTCTCTTAGCCATGAGCTCCATGAAAATCTCCTCCACAGACTTCTTTAACGCGTTAGGTTCGCCTGAAATTTACACTTTTAACCAAATATATTGAGTAGGTGAATGGAAAAATGAGGTAATAAAAAATATGGCGAGGTCTAGAAAGCACAACGTGATACAATGGATTCTCTGTTAGCTTGGATATTCATGGGTGAAAAAAAGTGGTCTCGGCGCAACATCTGATGGGTTAAATAAGAAAGTGGCAAAGTGTCATAACAAATTCCTCCAATGGGCAGGAATGTGTCCATCAATGTGAATTTGTCTGTTGTGGCACAATATCAATGGTCCATTTGTTCATAACTGCGTTTTCTAGCCATTTTGGGGCATCATTCTAACGGTATGGGCACCTCCAACAATCATATTGCTTTGCCGTGGAGAAGTCCCATTCTGCGTGGTTCTGTTATCCCAGCTTGGTTCAGAGCCTGCAAGCCTCCTCCTATGAATTATTCTCTAGAACTTCCTATAGTTTTTCTAATTTGGATTTCTTCTTACTGATCTTTCTTGCCTTCTTTCCTGTGATCCGAGCTTCTCTAAAAATTTCTGGAATCCTCTTCCCATTTGTATTCTTATTCTCTCTTGGTGAAAGGACTTCGCATTTCTGATGTGCTCTTACAGATTTTGAGGTTAATGTCCCTTCTCTTACTATTTCCGGGGTGGATATACTTCTTTCTTTCATGGATAGGTTCTTTAAGCCTTCCTGTTTTATTTCAACTTTGACAGCTAATTCTCTGTCCCTCTGTTGCTTCGACTTATCCTCTTGTTCTTCTATTAGTCGCTCTATTTTTTTGGTTATGAAGTCCCTTAGTTCTTTCTTTTTTCTGTTCTGTAGCTTCCTCCTTTGCTTTCCTTTTGATCCAATCCTTATCAATCCAAGTCTTTCCTAATAAAAGTGGAAAAGGGGCATCATTCTCAAGAAATCTAATAACTTCAAAGTCCTCTCCTGTTGATGTTTCATGAGAAATCATATGTATATTAGTAACTCTTCCACATAGGGTTATCATCTTTCCTTTAAAAAAGCCTATCCTTCCCAATGAAGGTACCGTAGTAGTCTTTCCCAAAATTTCCCAAGTGCTTTTTGGCATAATATTCATGCGTGTTTCTTTATCCAATACACAATCTATGTTGAAGTATTCTATTCTTGTAACTATGCGTTGTTTTTCTTTCAATATTTCTGCTAAACTGATGTCTTTGTGATCATCCATTACTTCTTTTAACTATACTAACATAGTCTCTGACTCTTTCTCTTTATGATTCCCCAACATTCTCTTAGCCTATTGACTTTCTTCAGAGTTTTCTTGTATCGTGTTCATCTTTTCAACTTTAGCAATCATCCTTGGGCAATCCTCAACCTAATGACCAATAACTTTACAACAAAGACAAATAGGACTTGTACTAGGGCATTCCTTAGCGAGATGTCCCGGTCTTCTGCAATTATAACATAGTGTCAATCCTTTCTTTATTTTAAACGAGCTCCAGCCTTTCCTGTACTGTGCAATGGGATCATAGTGTTGGACTTGCAATATGAAAAAATTCTTTCTAGGTTCCTGCATCCACTTATTAGTCCAAAAATTCTTTCTATGCATAGGAATAACATATATTTCTCTTTTTCTATCAAATTTATTCAGATCAACTCTTTCTTCTAACTGTGCCCTATCTTTCAGACTAGGAAAAAACCTATCAAACATACCTAGATTCATACTTTCAAAGAAAAAATTTCCACTTATCTTACCCTTTACAGGGGACAAAGATTTAAGATCTTACCTCTTTTCTTCAGATCAAGTTTCTTTCTTAGCACAAAGCTTCACAAGTTAAGTAGAATACTGTGCACAACAACAACAGATATATGCACAAAGATTTCTCTTTTCTTCAGTTCCCAACAATCAGAGTTTCAGGTCTCTACAACAGAACCATTTTTTGGCACAAGGGTATACCTGTGAAGCAGATGAAGTCTCACTCGAGTTAGAGGCAGGGGGCTTGTAGAACTCAGGAACTTAGACAAAAATAAGTATTAGTTCATGAGTCTCATTTACATCGCAGATTAAACCCTTATTACAGATCATCGCGGTAACAATCAATATCAATCACTTACAATCTCTTAGCACATAACATTAGCTAAGGTCTAACATTTATTCATCTTTAATACCATTAAGCACTAGGTAGCAACATCAAATGCATTCATCATACATTATAACAACAAAACTAAGCATATAAACAACATAATTCACATCGCACAAAGCACATCAAGACACATAATATATGTGGTTCACCCCAGTCTGGGCTACGTCCACCAACAAATTCTTCTTCTTTATTAGTCTTCAATATTCTTACATTCATCTGCTCATGCGCACTAGATCCTCCTTCCTAAAATTAGGTCAAGGCACAAAGCCTCACTCTACACAGTCTATTTGCAAAAAGCCACTTACAACCTCTTGCACTAAGCCAACATTAACACTTACAACATATGGTGCACATAGCCCACCAGCCAGGCTTCTTACACCGCTTAGCTACTTATTTATACATTTACAAAAAGGCCTAATGTAACATACCCAACCATCCACAGGCCGTGGTACACTACCTTCAAGCCCACCCTTGGACTTCTTTCTCTTATCGATACCATTTTAAAATTTAAGGATGCATAAAAGGAAATACTTTAACAACATGCACAACAATAGTCAACAATCATGCATAGTCTAAAGATTCAATTAAACGATAATTAAATATACAACAAAAACATTCATATACATGCAATTGATACCATAACAAAGAGCACTTATCTTTATGAAAGATGACACCAATTGGCTGCAGACCAAGGACGTTCCACCCAAACGTAGACACTACTATTCCAATTCTCAACAACAATGTCACCCCCGAGCCAGGGCTATGAATCCAAAAGGATGGTTCCAGAGTGTTACTTGGCTTCCCAAACCAGTCAGCACCCAAGCTCTTACATGCTTCCCAGCTCTCAAAATAATCCAAGTACCCATCTCTCTTCTACCCAACTTGCACCACCCGAGAGAATGAACCTCCACCCTTCTCTACCACACGGTCCCTCAGGAAATCCTTCTCCTTATTTGGGCTCGAGCGCAACTGGTATAGAATCTCAATGCTAGAAATCTCAGAACTCGTAGCTGTGAGCAATGTTGGACACATGCAAACGCATCTCAAACATGCAGGCCTCAAATCATGGCTGGATCACACCAGCGACCACTACAACCAACTATCTTGTGGCTAATCTTCAGCAGTTCGGTTCCCTTTCCCAAGCCAAGATGCGGATGAGGATGGATCAATGAATGGGTGAGTGAGTGCATGAAAGTGCGTGAGGGAAATCAATGCACGTATAGGAAATCAACGAACAAGCCATCAACCGAACCCCCCCATTAGACCAGAGGCAGGTTTAAGTAGCCTCTTAGGGAATCAAGAACCTCCTAGCCTTCCCCAAGAAGCTCACATAACCAATCCCATTCCTTAGACAAAAAGGGTAATTAAAATAGGAATAAACACTTATCCCCTCAAGACCCCTCTCTTGTGGAATCATATCCCCCTATAACTCTATTCCTTGTCTGTATAGCAACTAGCCATGTATTTATTATTCATAATGATAGAAAACATTACATGTCTTGGGAACACTAGCCTTTTAATAATTGTTTGGGAACCCTGGCATCTCCTCATTGTAACAATACATTATTTAAAACGGGGGTTCAAAACCTAGGGTGTTACATCCCCTCCCCCTTATTTTGTCACTGTCCTAAGTGCATATACAAAATAGAGATCAAAATCTCAAATTTATTAAAAAATATGCAGGTGCCCGCATGCTATCCTCATGATCCTAGGTAGCATATTTAGGACAGTAGCAGGTCCATTGAACTTTTACCAACTCTATAACTCGATTCTGGAGCATTTTGACTTTTCTGTCCAATACCCGCACTGGCTGAACCTGAAAATCTCCCTCCGTCTCTACCTGAATAATATGATAATCAATAACATGGTTAGGGTCATGTACATATTTCTTTAGTAAAAATACATGAAATACATTATGCACATTCATGGAAGCAGGCAATGCAAGCATGTGTGCAACTGGCCCTATGCTGTCCAATATTTCAAATGGACCATAGAATCTGGTTGCCATCTTTGTACAAGTACCCAATTTCAATGAGAATTTCTTGGGATTCACTTTCAAAAGTACATGATCCCCTACTTTAAATTTTCTAGCTGTCCTATTCTTTTTTGCATAGACTTTCTGTCTATCCTGAGCTGCCTTTAAATTCTGCTTGATCGTAACCACCTGGTCTTCCATGTCCTTGAGAAACTCCGGCCTAAGTACCACTCTATCTGTTGGGTTGTCCCAACTTACTGGAGTATTGCATTTCCTACCATATAAGGCTTCAAATGGGCTCATTCTTAATGAATCTCGATACCCATTATTATATGCAAACTCAACCAAGTGTAAGTAATCTTCCCACTTAGATGGCTTATCCATCACATACATTCTCAGCATATCTTCAATTATTCAGTTGACTCTCTTTGTTTGCCCATCTGTCTGGGGATGATATGTCGTGCTAAATTTTAGATTTGTGCCAATCCTTTAAACAATCCACTCCATAAATTGGAGGTAAATTCGTATCTCTATCCGAGACGATTGTCCTAGGTATCCCCTACAACCTAGGAATTTCCTTCATGAATTTTTTTGCAATATTAGCTACTGTATGTGTTGTCTTCACAGGCACAAAATGAGCAACCTTTGTTAATTTGTCAAGCACCACCATGATTGAATCATGTTGCTTATTTGTTCTGGGTAATCCTGTGATGAAATCCATGGTGATCACTTCCCATTTCTTCTCTGGGATTGGCAATGGATGTAGCAATCCCGTTGGGTGCCTATGCTCAGCCTTTACCTTCTGACATTCCATACATCAAGTGATGTAATCAACAACATCCTTCTTCATTCCCAGCCAAAAGAACCATCTTCTTACTGCTGTAATTGTTTTTTGGTAACCGAGATGTCTAGCATAAGGAACATCATGCATTTCCTTCAGTACCAAATTCCTCAGTTCTCCGGACCTAGGAACATAGATTCTATTTTTATGCATGAGTAATCTGTCTTCCTTTATTTTCTGCTATACATATCCTTGCTGTAAGATTTCCTTTACTTGTAGGTAATGCTGGTTTGTAACAAGACCATCCAAAATTATATTCTTCAAGTTTGACTGATGCATACTGACAACAGTAGCATGCATGAGATGCACCCTTCTACTAAGTCCATCAACAACTTTATTCTCCTTTCCCTTGATATTCTTGATATTGAAGTCATATTCACTTAAAAATTCCAGCCATCTTGTTTTCTTGGCATTTAAGGTCGGATGTTCAAAAATATACTTAAGGACAATGTGGTCTATCCTTAATTCGAATTTCTTCCCCATGAGATAATGCCTTCACATCCTCAAGGCATGAACAATGGCATCAAGTTCCAAGTCATGCATGGCATAGTTCCTCTCATGTTCCTTAAGCTTTCTGGATTCATATCCAATGACATGTCCATTTTGCATGAGGAATACCCCAAGTCCTTCCTTACATGCATCTGTACATACCACACAACTTTCATTTGGGCCAACAATCTTTAACACAGGTGCACTAGTAAGTAATTCCTTCAACATATTAAAATTGTTTTCACACTTGAGTGTCCATTCAAATTTAGTTCCCTTTTAAAAATAAGTGATGGGATGAGCAATCTTAGAGAACCCTACTATGAACCTTCTATAGTAGCCAGATAATCCCATAAAATATCTGACGTCTGACACATTTCTGGGTGTTGGCCATCCTCTAATGGATTTGATCTTCTCTGGATCTACTCCTATGCCCTGCTCTGAAATAATGTGTCCCAAGTAGTGGATCTTCTTTTGATAAAAATAACACTTACTCAACTTGGCATACAACTGATGTTCTCTCAGTACTTGCAACACCAGTCTTAAGTGATGTTCATGATCCTCTTCAGACTTAGAATAGATAAGTATGTCATCCAGGAATACTATGACAAAATTATCCAAATGATTCATGAATATGTCGTTCATTAAGCACATGAAGACAATTGGTGCATTGGTCAGTCCAAATGGCACCACTACAAACTCATAATGCCCATACCTGGTCCTAAAGGATTTCTTATGAATGTCTTCTTCCTTGATTCTTACCTGATGGTATCCTGCCCTCAGGTCAATCTTTGAGAATATATTTTCTCCTCTTATTTGATCAAAGAGGCCATCAATTCGGGGTAGAGGATACTTGTTCTTTATAGTGTACTTGTTCAACTGTCGGAAGTCAATACACAGTCTCAAGGTTCCATCTTTATTTTTGACGAAAAGTACTGGTGCTCCCCAAGGTGAAACACTTGGACATATGTACCCTTTCTTCAAAAATTCCTCCAACTGCATTTGTAATTCTTTTAACTCTAGTGTACTCATTCTGTAAGGTGTTTTTGACATCGGGGCAACTCCTGGCACTAAATTAATTGAGAAATCTATCTCCCTTCTTGGTGGCAATCCAGGTATTTCTTGGAATACATCTTAAAATTCCTATAGTACCGAGAAATCTTCGAGGCTTGGCCCCTTTGTATTATTTGGATATTCCACATGAGCTGCATACAATTGACATCCTTTCCTAAAACATCATTTTATCCATAAGGATGAAATCTCCCTTATAACGATGGGTCTTGGGACTCCTTTTACAATGCTCTGTTTTCCATTTCCATCATGACATGTAAATGTCTTGTTATGACAATCTAAGATAGCATGATTCTTTTCCAACCAATCCATTCCAATTAGAATATCATAAGACTCCAATGGTATGATATTTAGATCCATACTAGTATTCACGCCATTAATAATTATGGAACAACTTCTGACCATATCATGGATTCTTCTTTTGGTTCTAGTGGCTAACTGAACCAAAATTGCTCTTCCAAGTTTACTTTTCTCCTAATGTAATCTATCCTCTATCTTAGGATCAATGTAGCAATGACGTGCTCCTGAATCAATCAAAATAGAAATAGGTTGATTTATGATCTTACCTTCCACCTCAATCATATTGGATTGGTACTCTGTCTGTCGATCATTTAAATCTACATAGATTCTTCCCATATCTTCGACTGTTGTAGCCTCTTAGATGTTGTGCACAATCTTCACTCTTTCCTTTATGTGTGGGAAATCCTTGTACAAGTGATCTTCCTTGCATCCCCAACATTGGATTGGTGGTCTTCCATTTTCCCCAAGGAATCTTCCTTCTTGAAATATCCCTTATCATATTGATCTTGATGATTTCTATTAGGCTCATTCCTATTGAAGGAAGGTTTGAATCCTTTCCTCCTCTGATAGGACTTCACATTCTTCTTGTCCTTCCAAGATTTCTGCAGAGATTCTCTTCCCTGGCCTTGCTCATATAGGTATTTAGCCTTCCTGATGGCCTCAACCAAGGTCTTGGGTTCATCATACTTAATATTTTCCTTATAAAAGGCTAGCAGTCCACTTAGAAATATCTGTATTTTTACTTTCTCATCACCAATGAACTTGACATACTTTAATAATCCCAAGAACTTCTTCTCGTATTCTTTCATAGTCATGCTTCCCAACCTAATTTCAAAGAACTCCTGCATTTTCTTGTCATAGAAATGCTCTGAGGGGTACTCCTTCTGGAAGTACTTCTTGAACTGCTTCCAAGTGATCCTACTTTCATTAACATGTTCCACTTGCTTCAGTTGGTCCCACCACATTCCAGATTTCCTGTGTAAATGGTAGGTGGAAATCTTGGCTTCCAGGTTGGACGAATAGTTATGCAACTGAAAATATCTCCCGATCCCAAGAAACCATGCTTCGACATCATCTTCCCTTTCTCTTTCACCGTTGAAGGAAGGTGGCTTGAGATTCCTCAGCTCTCCTTGAAAACTATCTACCTCTTGTTTCCTTCTTTGGTGTCTGACATGAGACACCTCTGGACTTCTTATGGGATCATCCACTGCAAAAAAATTTCTTTCTGAGTAAGGAGGTGAGTGGTGTCCATGATCTCTACTAGCACTTCTGGAATAACCAACTCTTCATGGCGCCTGCCTTCTTCCTCTTGTCTTGATTTTGATCCCTTCCTCATTTATCTCTGCAACTGATTTAAGCTCTACAACACTCGAGAATTTATCTGAATTTTCTTTCTCATCAATCTCTCGTTGTCTGCTTTGTAGCTCTGCACTTCCATCTTCAGGATTCTTCCCGTTTCTATTAACATTTCCTGTTCTCCTTTTCCCTTGCGTCCATTGGACTCTGTCTCTGCATTACCAACTCTGGTATTCTGGCCTTCAGCCTTCTTATCATGACTGGAGGCTCCCTCATCTTCTTCCATTTCCTCAATACACATCCTGAGCTGATGTGCTTAAGCCCCTTAATTATGCAAAATGTGCAAGCGACCATTTTGTTAGAATTACGCATATGATAAACAAAATTTCTAAACCATGCTACATGTCTCTTTATTTTTTTTTGTTCATGGAGATCATATCCCAATTCTCTGAAAATAATAGTGTCCTGTTATCCTTGGTTGACACAGAATTTCATCCTATGCAGGCACTTCCTTCAAACCACCTTCCGAGGTGACCATGACTAGAAACCTCAGCTAAATCCTTCCTTAGCACTTTTTTGTCTTGAAGACCACCAATTCGTCCCTTATCCCTCCTTCCCTCAGCTCTCAATCTGCATATGACCATGGTCATGACCCTGCACTTAGCTGAAAAAGTGCTTGTCCAGAGCTTCGGGACTTTAGAACTTTCGGCCAGGACTGGATCAACGGTCCTCATCCTCTTTCACGATCAACGATCGAGATCCATTTTGAGACTCCATGCTTTGGGGGTCTCAAATTTCCTCGCTTGCCTCCGCTCGGAACGCTTTTACCCCGAGTTCATGATCTCCCTATGGGTGTCCTCCCATAGATGAATGACTGTGAATCACTTCGGATCTTCAGGCTTCAGAAGTTTCAAACTTTCCTCCTGAACGTTCTCCCAGAGTGATTTTACCTGAAGTCGACTATCCTTTGGCGTGTTCCTTCTGAAATCAATGGTCTATATGTACTCCGGTCTTCGGGCTTTCGAGAGTTTTCGAACGAATGAAAACTCTCACATATTTCCCCACTGGAGTGACCAGTATCAGGACTGCACAATCTGTCGCCACGTAGTGAAATACTGGAAGCGAACATGTGGCCCAATCAGGCGGGTGCCACGTGTCATGTTCTAATTGAAATTTCAATAATCCATATGCTCAAAACTTAATGACACATGGCACACATCCCATGTGTCCATGTCATCCCAGGTGACATCCGTAAGCCATGTCACTTCGGGAATTCCAGGATCCACATCACCTCTAGGTGACGTCATCATGCCCCATCACTTCAGCTCTTTGGGCTTTGGGACTTCGGGAGTTTCCATACTAGCACACTTCCAATTCTCCTGAACTCTGAATTCCCGAACTGGCCAATATTTTTCCATTTGTCCTTCTGGATTGGATGAATAAGATCCACTTTAGGTCTTCACCTAGAGTCCACAGATCTACACTGGGTCTCCTCCTTAATTTGATGGTTGAGGCTTACTTCAAGTCTTCAGGCTTCAGAAATCTCAAATTTCAAAACTTATCTGGCCCCACTAGATTTTATCCGAAGCCCTGGATCTGGTGATGCGTGGCTCTCGGCAGATCAATGACTGAGATCCTTTGGGATCTTTGGGTTTCAGAAATCTCAACCCTCAAACTTCATTTTTCGCTAAAGTGCATGGATTTCTGTTGCGTGTCCTCTTGGATCGGATGGTTGCGATTCACTTCGGATATCCGAGGTCTGTAAATCTCAATTCTCAACTTGTCCTCACTCGCCCTTTTCCAAAGTGATTTCACCCGGAGCACACGATTGGTTGATGCGTGTCCTCCTATAGATAGATGGTCCCTAGCTACTTCTTCTCTTCAGAGGTTCGTCGCTCGAGCACTAGCAAGTCAAATCATTGCATGCCTTTCAATTTGTGGGGGCACACATTGACGGTTTGGAGTAACCTTCTTTTCACCCCATAATTCTCCTGACGCTGATACGTAACACCTTGGGGAAACCATAGTTTGGATTGCGGGACTGCCTTGGGGAATTGGTTCCCTACAATGACTCATGTCCATTGATCTCTCTCTCCAATGGGATCTGATGGTTGGGACCTTAACCCTTGCTTCCTTTACATCAGACTACCCCTGTTCACCTGTCCTCCGATCCAACGATCCCGGATCTCTTCCAATCCTACAGTGGCGATATCTCTCAGATTCGAAGAGGGACGGTCACAATCCTTCGAACCCCTTACTACGGGTGTCTGACGTTCTATATCATGCGTAGATTCTACAATGCCATTCCTCTTGAGATTTTCAACTTCACGGTTGAAATTCAATCTGTAACCATGAGACTTTGGCCAACAGACCCGACCCATACCGGCCCAGTGTTTCAACTAGAAGCTCTGATACCAAACTGTAACATACCCAGCCACCCACAGGCCGGGGTACACTACCTTCAAGCCCACTGTTGGACTTCTTTCTCTTACCGATACCTTTTTAAAATTTAAGGATGCATAAAAGGAAAGACTTTAATGACATGCACAATAGTCGTCAGCAAGCATGCATAGTCTAAAGATTCAATTAAACGATAATTAAATATACAACAGAAATACATTCATATACATGCAATTGATACCATAATAGAGAGCACTTATCTTTATGAAAGATGACACCAACTGGATGCAGACCAAGGATGTTCCACCCAACTGTAGACACTACTTTTCTAATTCTCAACAACAATGTCACCCCCGAGCCAGGGCTATGAATCCACAAGGATAGTTCTAGAGTGTTACTTTTCTTCCCAAACCAATCAACACCCAAGCTCTCACAAGCTTCCCAACTCTCACAAAAATCCAAGTACCTAGCTCTCTTCTACCCAACTTGCACCACCTGAGAGAATGAACCTCCACCCTTCTCTGCCACGCAGTCCCTCAGGAAGTCCTTCTCCTTATTTGGTCTCCAACGCAATTGGTTCAGAATATCAATGCTGTAACTCTCAAGACTCACAGCTGTGAGAAACGTTGGATACAAGACAATGCATCTCAAACATTCAGGCCTCAAATCATGACTGGATCAGACCAATGACCACTATACCCAACTATCTCGTGGATAACCTTAAATATTTCAGTTCCCTTTCCCAAGCCAAGACGCGAATGAGAATGGATCAATGAATGGGTGAGTGAGTGCATGAAATTTTGTGAGGGAAATGAATGCATGTACATGAAATCATCGAGCAAGCCATCAGTCAAACCCCCCCATTAGACCAGAGGTGGTTTTAAGCAACCTAGTGGGGAATTAAGAAACTCCTGTCCTTCCCTAAGAAGCTCACGTAATCGATTCCCTCCCTTAAACAGAAAGGGTAATTAAAATAGGAATAAACACTTAGCCCCTCAATCCCCCTCTCTGTGGAATCATAGCCCCCTATAACTCTAGTCCTCGTCCATCTAGTAGCCAACCATGTATTTATTATTAATAATGATAGAAAACATTACATGTCTTGGGCACATTGGCCTTTTAATAATTGTTTGGGCACCCTGGCCTCTCAACATTGTAACAATACATTATTTAAAATGGGGGTTCAAAACTTGGGGTGTTAAACCTAAACATGGGTATACCCATGGGCTGACATCCCATAACCCATTACATAAATCCTAGTAAACCCTTTGATGGGTCCACAAGCCCGCAAAATGAGTGAGATCCCGTGATCTCAGATCCTCCTGGGCGCTCCATATTTGAACAACCTATTGAAGTCCCAAATGTAGTCAACCACGACCAATATTTCCTCAAAACTTGGTCAAGTGCCAACATCCCCTTTCTAGCAGTCATGCAACACATATCCATTTTCTATTAAAATAACCAAATTTACATTCATCGACCTTTTATACAAAGGTCCATCAAATAAAAAATTCACACATTTGAGTTTGCCATAGTTTCTTGGCCAATATAGTTATACTTACAAACTGGGGGAAACAGGCTGTTACAATTCCCCCCCTTTAAAGGAACATCGTCCTCGATGTTATATCTATCAACATGTTATGTATATACAAAAGTAAACAAAATAAGATATGCATGTCTCATGACATCCTCCATTTCCCATGTAGCCTCATTTGGGCCAAAGTCATTCCACTGCACCTTGACCTGTGTAATGGTTCGGTTTCTGAGTGAGGTTTCCTTCCTGTCTAGTATGCATTGAGGTTCTGGCAGGAATTCTCCCTCCAACTCCACCTGGATCACACACCAGTTAATTATATGATTAGAATCATGTACATATTTCTTCAATAATGAAACATGGAAAAAATTATGTGTCTTTACAGTGGGCGGGAGTGCTAGCCTATAGGCTACATGTCCCACTCTATCTAAGATTTCAAAGGGTCCACAATACCGAGGTTCCATCTTGGCACAAGTTCCCATTCTTAGAGAACTCTTCCTGGGTCTAACTCTGAGATAGACATGGTCTCCTGTCTTGAACTCTCTAGGGGTTCTCTTTTGGTTGAAGCAACTCTTCTGTCTATCTTTAGAAATTTTAATATTTTGTTTTATATGAATCACTTGTTTCTCCATTTATTTTAGCATGTCCGGTCCGATTGTAATTCTATCCATTGGATTACTCCAGCTGATTGGAATCTTGCACTGTCTACCATAGAGGGCTTCAAAAGGGATCATCTTTAGTGACTCTTGATAACAATTGTTGTAGGAAAGTTCTACCATTGATAGGTAGTCTTCCCACTTCATAGGTTGATGCATTACATGCATCCTTAACATGTCTTCTAATATTTGGTTTACTCTTTCTGTCTGTCCATCATTTTGGGGGTGATAGGCTATGTTAAACAACAATTTAGTCTCAAGACCAACCATCAAGGATTTCCAAAAGTTGGAATTGAATTTTGTGTCTCTATCGGATACAATCTCTCTAGGCACACAATGCAGTCTGAATATCTCCTTCATGAATATGTTGGCAATATCTATTTCCTTGCAAGCCGACTTGACATGAAAAAATAGAGCAGAACACCTCGAATCCTCCAGAGTCCTGAAGTCTCAGATTCCCGGAATCCCAGTCATTTCACCAACCACACGGGCGAGGTATGCATGTGCCAGGGGCTGACACATAGTTGGGTTAGGGGAGACACATGCCCTTTTCGCTCCAGTCTGATTTTCTTTCAACCTCCCTCATGCTTTCACGGTCATGATCTGGCCAATACCGATTTGTTCACCGATCAACGGTTCACAGTGATTGTGGGGCCCCAACGTGTTCTCTCTTTATCAAAGATCTCAATCTCCACAATCTTAAAGTACTCATCTAACTTGGTCTAATCGTGGTCATTAATCCTTCATACCGATGAGATCAATTTTTTTAGTCAATTGTGGGCTCTGAACTAGCAGGTCCGCTAATTTCACCTTCGTGCTCCACAATGATTCCCCACCATCGATCTTCATTCATAGATCGATGATTCACTGGGATTGCGGGGCCCAATCTCTGCAATCTGGAAAGTGCTCACATGATTCTATCTAATCGTGGTCATTGATCTTCCATCCCCGATGAGATCAATGAGATTGGTGGATTGTGGGCCATGAACTAGCATGTCTTCTAATTTCACCTTCGCTCTCCGCAATGATTTTCCACCATCGATCGAATCGAGAAGTTTGTGTTTGATTCATTAACTCCAGTGGGTCTTTGAGTCGATATGATGACTGAGATAGGTTTTCCTCCCGACAAACGGTTCACATTCATCTCCTCAGTCAGGTTCTTGATTCATCTATGGCTCTTGTTACTCAGGGTGTTTAGGTAACTTTAACTATCGTGAAGTTTGACATTCCAGGCGTCGAACTTTCAAACTCTGAAACCATTATGAGATAGCTCCTTTCGGGCTTAGCGTAGGTATCCTAGACCCAAGTCACATGGACCTTTAGATGAATATCGGGCTATGATCTCTACTCTTATGAAGGTTTTTTTTAAGGTCGTGGGCGCGAGTTCAATATCTCTCAGTCGACTGGTTTGAAGGAAGCGCCTTCCTAATCCGCAGAACCTTAAATTCTAAAATAGGTCAGTGTATAACTCCTGAGGTTACCGAGATAGTAGTAGTGCCAAGAGGCTTGATCCTATTCCAGATTTGTGAGGTAGCTCCCTACGGAAAACACCTTCGAGAGTTAAACTTGAGCATATGGGAAAAGTAGAAGCATAAGTTCTAAAGGAAGCCATCGTATATACATAATTTAACCTTTTCAATGAAGAAACCATTTACATATATGTAAATACATGCACGCAATCATTAATTCCCAATTCAATGCATAAAGTATGGAAACACTTATCATAACAAGATAACATGAAGCAACTGCTTGAAGGGGTTCCCATTTCCACCCAACCATAAGCTCAATCACTCCCAACATATTTTAGCCACCCCCGAGCAAGACCATGATGCTTTGCGATTGAATCTCTTATTTTGGCACATAAATAGATATGGATGAAGGTTACTCTCCTTCTCCCGACTCAGTCTCTATTTCCCATGATAAGAACACACTCTTTTCACAGTTATTCCTCGAATCCGAGAAATCCCTCTCTCATCTCTGCACTCTTTGCATGTCTCCTCCCTGACCCCCACACTTTACTTTCTTTCCTTTTTCCAGCAAGATTACGCGTGGCCAAAATTTCTAGTCTGTGGTCAGGTTTGAAAGCCTTACAGATGGGCAGTCTTCCCCATGCCCTCATTAACTCTTGAGGAGGTCTTCCAACCTACCAACCTGACCATAATTCATTCCTGGGTCAGAGGGTTGTTATGATCCTGAGCAATTAAATCCAACAAAGTATTGGTTCGGTGGAGGTTAATGCAACCATTCTTGGTCCCCTCCACCATCTCTTTCATAGCATTCATGGTCTCTCTTAGCACATCCCCTTTCCAACAATAATGCAACACATATCCATTTTCTATTAAAATAATAGAATTTAAATTCATCGACGTTTTATACAAAGGTCCATCAAATCAAACATTCACACTTTTGAGTTTTCCATAGTTTCTTGGCCAATATAGTTATGCTTACAAACTGGGGGAAACATGGTGTTACAATTCCCTCACCCTTAAAGGAACATTGTCCTCGATGGTCTATCTATCAACATGCTATGTATATGCATAAATAAACAAAATCAAATATGCATGTCTCATGGCATCCTCCATTTCTCACGTAGCCTCATCTGGGAAAAAGTGTTTCCACTGCACCTTGACCTGTGAAATGGTTCAGTTATTGAGTGAGGTTTCCTTTCTATGTAGTATGCATTGAGGTTCTGGAAGGAATTCTCCCCCCGACTCCACCTAGATCACAGACCATTCAATTATATGCTTAGAATCAGGTACATATTTCTTCAATAATGAAACATGGAAAACATTATGTGTCTTTACTATGGGAGGGAGTGATATCCTATAGGCTACAGTTCCCACTCTATCTAAGACTTCAAAGGGTCCACAATACTAAGGTGCCATCTTGGCACAAGCTCCCATTCTCAGGGAACTCTTCCTGATTCTAAATATGAGATAGACATGGTCTCCTATCTTGAAATCTTTGGGGGTTCTCTTTCAGTCAACGTAGCTCTTCTTTCTATCTTGAGAATTTTTCATATTTTGTTTTATCTGAATCACTTGTTGCCCCATTTATTTCAACATGTTCAGTACCTAAGAGGTAGAATTGAGTTTTGGTTGATCAAACATGTTCAGTACCTCCTAGGTAGCATTGAGTTTTGGTTGATCAAACATGTTCCTCAACCCACAGTGGTCCGTCATAATTAAAAATCTCCTACCTAGGAGGTAATGCCTCCACATTTTTAAAGCATGCACTATGGCAACCAACTCTAGATCATGGGTCACATAATGGATTTCATGCTCATTCAATTTTCTGGATGCGTAGAAAATTACACGTCCCTCTTGCATAAGGACTCCTCCAAGGCCTTCCTTGCAGGCATCTGCACACATGATGAAGTCATTATCAGGGTCTGCAATCTTCATCACGGGTGCATGTGTCAGAAGGTATTTAAGTTCCTAAAATATTTCTTCACATTCTGATTTCCAAGTGAATTTAACCCTCTTTTTCTGGAGGGTAGTGATTGGACAACCAATCTTGGAAAATCCTTCTATGAACCTTCTATATATCCTGCTAAGCCCATAAAGGATCTCATATCAGATACATCCTTTGGGGTAGGCCATTCCATAATATATCTGATCTTGTCAGAGTCTACTACCATCCCTTCTTCAAAAACGACATGGCCTAAGTAATGCACTTACTTTTGGAAAAAGTCACACTTGCTAAGCTGAGCATAGAGTTGATGCTCTCTTAGTACTTGAAGTACATGTATAATATGTTATTTATGCTCTTTTGTGTTCTTGGAGTAGATTAAGATATTTTCAATGAAAACCAATACAAATTCGTCTAGGAATTTGTTGAGCACATTGTTCATCAAGCACATAAAAGTGGCGGGGGCATTGGTTAGTCCAAATGGTACCACCAAAAATTCATAGTGACCATACATTGTCCTAAACACATTTTGTGGATGTCTTCATCCTTGATTCGGACTTGATGGTATCCAGAACTCAAGTCAGTCTTTGACAAAATGGAAGCACCCCCTAATTGGTTGAACAAGTCATCGATTCTTGGTAAGGGGTACTTGTTCTTTATGGTTGTCTTATTGAGTTGTCTATAAAATATGCACACTCAGAGCGTGCCATCTTTATTTTTCACAAACAAGGTTGGTGCTCCCCATGGAGACACATTGGGCTGAATGTAGCCTTTGTCCATCATTTCCTTTAGCTGTAACTTTAGCTCAAATACCTTGGGTGTACTCATCCTATAGGTTGTCCTAGACAATGGCACTGCTCCTGGTGCAAGTTCTATCGAGAAGTCAATGTCTCTTCTCGGAGGTAGACCTGATACCTCTTCTGGAAACACGTCTCTATACTCTCTTAATGTGGGGTGGTCCTCTAGGTTTGGTCTATCATCCTCAACAGATTCCAACACTTGTATTGCATATAGAGGACATCCCTTCCTGCAATACTTTTTCATTTGAAGGGATGATATTTGTCTCACTGAGAACAATTTTTGAATCCCTTGGAGGGTCATATTCCCCCCTTCTTCATTTACACATTCTAAATTTTTACGGTAATAGTCCAACTTAGTTTTATAAGCAACTAACCAATCCATACCAATAAACATGTCATAAGATCCTAGGGGAAGTATGTTAAGGGTCTATTGGGTGGGAAACCCATCCATGATGAATTGGCAAGCTGGTAAGACCTTTGTTACTTTTCTTTTGGTTCTAGTGGATAGTTGTACCAACCATGGATTAACATGTTTAACTGGTTGCAGTTTACACTTATCAACATGTTCAGAGGACATGAAATAGTGCATTTCTTTCAACATGTTCAATACCTCCTAGGTAGCATTGAGTTTTGGTTGATCAAACATGTTTCTCAACCCACAGTGGTCTGTCATAATTAAAAATATCCTACCTAGGAGGTAATTCGTCCACATTTTTAAAGCATGCACTATGGAAACCAACTCTAGATCATGGGTCGCATAATTCATTTCACGCTCATTCAATTTCCTGGATGCGTAGAAAATTACACGTCCCTCTTGCATAAGGACTCCTCCAAGTCCTTCCTTGCAGGAATATGTACACACGATGAAGTCATTATCAGGGTCTGCAATCTTCATCATGGGTGCATGTGTCATAAGGTATTTCAATTCCTAAAATATTTCTTCACATTCTGATTTCCAAGTGAATTTATCCCCCTTTTTCTGGAGGGCAGTGATTGGACAACCAATCTTGGAAAATCCTTTTATGAACCTTCTATAATATCCTGCTAAGCCCATAAAGGATCTGATATCAGATACATCCTTTGGGGTAGGCCATTCCATAATATATCTGATCTTGTCAGAGTCTACTACCACCCCTTCTTCATAAACGACATGGCCTAAGTAATGCACTTACTTATGGAAAAAGTCACTTGCTAAGATTAGCGTAGAGTTGATGCTCTCTTAGTACTTGAAGTACAAGTATAAGATGTTCTTCATGCTCTTCTCTGTTCTTGGAGTATATTAAGATATATTCAATGAAAACCAATACAAATCCCTCTAGGATTTTTTTGAGTACATTGTTCATCAAGAACATAAAAGTGGCGGGGGCATTGGATAGTCCAAATGCTATCACCACAAATTCATAGTGGCCATACATTGTCCTGAAGGATGTTGGCGTGAGTTTGTTCAGACCAGGGTCCTTCTCAGGTTACCAACAAAAGGCACCGTGTAGTCTAGAGTGATGGCATTTTCATCCCCTTCGAAGAGAAGAAGTCTAACCCGAAGCGCTGCTGAGACAGATAGATAGGGAAGGGTAGGGAGAATTCTACAGAAGATCCATAGAGTACTCAGAACTCAGTTCAATTCTTCCGAAGTCAACATTATTAGATCAGAAACATCTGAATGTAAGAACAAAACCTACTGGTATTGTGAGCACTAGTTAACCATAAGAGAAACAATTATAACTCATAAGCTATACAAAAAGACTGAAACGCATAAGCAACCATGTAAAGACACATCAGATTTGAAAATTTAATTCTTCTTCATATCATCATCAAAGATCTTTCTTAAATTACAAACACAACATTACATAGAAAGTACAGTACAGAATCTTGGCTCCAGACCTTAGCCACATAATCCTGATTTCCCATCCATTAGGTCACATTCATTACAGACTCTACTCTTCTTGATTTACAACAAAACCTTGGACAATGCCCATGGACTTGGCTCTAATTGACACAAATCAACTTAACAACATCAACTAATGACCAAAAATGAATGAGTGAACTAATCAACCTCCCAAACAATCAACCCTTTTTCAATTATATTCTGTCCTATGTATAGCTAGGTTATGTGTTCTTGTTCGTCTTGCACCTCTTATTGTTCTGTTGCAACTGTCTGTTGTTTAGATGGTGTTGCGTTGGCTTCTGCAACTATTTTCTGTTGTTCTTCCTTTCGACCTTTGATGGAGGTTGCGCGGCCAACACTTGCACAATTCTTTCTAAAAAATGAAGGGCCCAATAGGCTCTGACCACAATCCTTGACTCGTCCTCGAGTCAAGCACTTGGTTCCTTCCCATTCTCTAGGAGAAACTATTGCTTTCCCTGATCCGACTTTTTCTCTTATTTGAGCTCTTTTGTTTGTGTCTTTCCTTTCTTCACTTCTTCAAATGAAGGGCCCAATTGTGGAATGATCTCTAATGCTCTGTGATTTACTCCATGAAATATTTCAACTTTGTCCTGCCATTTCCAGGCAAGGAGTGATGCTTCGGCCAAGAACTATTGGGTCATCTCTTCGCTGTGCTCCTTTGTCTTGGATGAAACCAATGAGTTCCATTCGGAGTCAGCTGTTGTGTCGACCTGGTGCAACTACATTTACGCGGTTTGAATCATCGGTCGAAACTTGCACATATCTTGCTTAGCTACTGACTATGCTTTGTAGAGGGAATTTAATTCGTTATCGGCCTGCTGAATTTGGTCGAAATTTTTCTTCTTCTCTATGGGGTCCATTGTGACCGCAACTTCCTCATTGAGCACCTGGATCTTTGTGCGCACTTCCTCCAAGATGTGATTTTGTCAAGTGATGATACCCATCCACTTGATGACTTCCTTAAATATTCTAGCACAGTCCATGGTCTGTTTGTGTAGTGTCACTCGAGCATTGCTACCTTGCAGTATTATCTTCTGCATTTGTTCTTGCAACTACCGAGGTTGTTGTTCTGCTTCTTGATAGACTTTTTGTAACTTTGCTTGTATCTTCTCTGTGTGTGTCGCGAGCTGTGTCAATGCCACTTGTATTAGCTCGATTTTTTGCTCTAGTTCTGTTATCTCACTGGCTTCTGGTAAGTCAGGCGCAACCTTCTGGATCTCGGGCCAGGCTTCTGCAATTTTTTCCTGGACCTTTTCCAGTTTGTGCTTGGCTAGAATTCTGTCATGTTTTTCCTCCATTCTACATGCTTGTTCAACTAACTGTTCTTTTCTGGCGAGCTCGACTGAGCTCTCGATGTCTTGGAGTGTTTTATCTAGTTGATCTGTGGAGGCTCTGATTAGCCAAAAAAATTGCGATGCTGGCCACTGTACCAGGTTTGTATAAAGGTTGTGACTAGACTGGGTGTGTGTGACCTTTAACTCTGATTGGATTTGGATTCAGGGTGCCTCCGACCAAAAGGGTTGTCCCTATCATCCTTAATGATAGATATAGTTGGACTTTCTCATCCTTCATATTCTGTACTGTTGAGTCGCTAATTTTGTATCAACTAACACTTAAAAAAAACAGATAAACTATGTATTATGGTGCAACACTGTGTGCATGGACATTATTAATTGAATTTACAAAACTCCATAAATAAAAACAAAACTCAAATCTAACTATTGTACAAGCTCCATTGGATTGGAGTGACTCCCACTCTTCTCAATTTTGAGATAGGTAGGGCTTCAGGTGAGCATCGTTCACCCATCCTGGTTGGACTGCTCTTGATGGTCGGATCTCCACAACTATGAAGGGTCCCAACCAGTGCATGCGCATATTGCCAGGGTGCGTCTGGTATCGACTGTCATAAAGTAACACCTTATCCCCTTGTGCAAATACCTTTATCTTGATGTGGTGGTCATGCCAATATTTTTGTCTCGCCTTTTCAAGCAACTGATGGAAATATTCTAGAAATATTTTTTCTTCGAGTTCTTGTAGCTCCACAAGTCTCTGTGCCACTGATTCTTCATCTGTCATACATGTGGCTTGTGCAATATACAGACTTGGTGTGATGAACTCTGTGGGCACCACTGCCTATTTTCCGTAAACCAACTGGAATGGTGTATATCTATGGAGTTTCTTTGTGGTTGTCCTATAGGCCCATAATACCACTGGAACTCTATCATCCCAGTCCTCTTGGTTTGCGCAACAGACCTTTGTTAGTCCTTTTTCGAGAATTTTTTTGAAGGCTTCAACTGTTTCGTTGGCTTGTGGGTGTTATGGACCACTCTTGTGATGCTAAATCTTAAATTCAGTGTTAAGTGTTGCTAATGAAGTGAGCTCCTTGGTGCTGGTTAGGCTCCTCGGACATTTGAAGCGGGTAATGATATTCTCAAAAATGAACCTAGCAGCCGTATCTGTCGAACAGTCCTGTACCGCTGCTGCTTCGGCCCAACGAGTAAGGTATTCGGTTGTGGTAATGACGTACCTTGCCTTTGAACGTTTGGCTGTGGGGTTGATGGGCGCAATGAAGTCAACTTCCCATTTCTTAAATTCCTTTAGAGCTCTAACTGGTTGTAGTGGTAATTCATCTCGGCGTGACGGTTTTCCCACCCGTTGGAAAATGTCACACGATCTAGTGTATGCTTTTTCATCCTTGAAAAGTGTTTCCCACCAAAGTCCTACCTGTAGAACTTTCTGTGTCGTTGCCTTTCCTCCTACGTGTCATCCTGCAATTCCACTATGGCATTCCCAGAGTATATCCTACCTTGCATGATATAGGACATAGCACTTGAGGATAATGTCTAGTCCTAGTTTATACAGTTGGCCGATGATCAACTGGTAATCTGCTACTCTGATGACCATATGGCATTTCTGGGTTGCATAATATGTTTCAGGGCAGTCCCCTGTGCTGAGAAAGGTTGCTATGTTTTCTAGGTATTCTGGTATTGCCTTGATCCTGAACAAATGTGCATCTAGGAGCCGATCATCGACTGCTCCGCCACTTTCTCATGACTCTAGTTTGGATAGATGGTCGAGTCCGAAATTGCATCGTTCTGGATTGATGATGACTTCAAAGGAAAATTATTGAAATAACAACAACCATCTGCAAATTCTTCCTTCCAACACAGGTTTGTTAACTAGGTATTTTAATGCTGAATGATCAATAAAGAATTTGAAATGAGATCCTAACAGATAGTGTTTAAATTTCTATAAATCGTAGATAATTTCTAGGCCTTCCCATTTGATCGTTGTATAGTTGCGCTTTGCTTGTGATAGCTTCCGACTCGCAAAGTATATAGGGTTAACCATAGCTCCATCTCTTGGCTATGTTAAGATAGATCCTAAGGCAATTCCTGAAGCATCCACATGGACGTGAAATTCTTTCTCCCAATTTGGGAATATCAGAATCAATGCTGCGATGAGTTTTTCCTTAAGTGTTTCGAATGCTTTGTCACACTCTAGATTCCATCGGAACGTTTCAGCCTTTTTTAAGAGGTTTTCCAGAGGTGCAGTAATGTTGGCATATCTTCGGATGAACCGATGATAATACCCTATGTGTCCAAGTGTGGAGCACAACTATTTAGCCTCATAGGTGGCGGCATATTCACAATGACTGCTACTTTAGTTGGGTCTATCAATAATCCTTCTTGGTAGAATATGTGGCCCAACAAATTTCTGTGTGTCACACAGAATATACACTTCCTGAGGTTTAGTGAGATTTGTAACTCTCTGCATCTATCGAACATTAGCCTCAGTAGTGGTACATGTTCCTTGAGAAGGCTATATATTGTCCAATCATCCATATAGACCTCTATGAACTTGTGGATAAACTCTCTAAAGGATGCTATCATAATCCTGGAGAAAACTGCAGGGGAGTTCTTTAAACCAAATGACATTACATTATATGAAAATGATCCCCATTCGGTGATGAAGGTGGTTTTTCTCTTGTCCTCTTCAGCAATCCTAACTTGATGGTATCCTGAGAATCCATCCGTAAATGATTATGCTTCCTTCCCCGCAACCTGTTCTAGGACCTCATCAGTAAAGGGTGTTGGGAACGGGTCATGCACACAGACATAGTTGAGGCTCCTGTAGTCTACACATACTCTAATTTCTTCTGTGTCTTTCTTGCTTTGAATGACTATCGGGCTGACACATTCTGCTTCTTCTACTGGAAAAATAAGACCCACTTCCAACATCTTATCAATCTCCTTTTTAACTTTTTCTTTTACTTTCAGGTTAAGATGGTATGGACTATGTCTAACAGGCTTGGATCCTCATTTTAGCTCAATCTTCATTTCTCCCAAAACTCCTTTCATTCCCTTTAATTCTGAAAAAGTCTTTGGGAACAAATCTTCGTATTCTTGCAGTAAGGTCTATATTTCCTGACTGGTTTGCTCATCCCAGTAATTAGCCACTAGAGATATCTTGGGTTTCTCTTTGGTCCCTATGTTGAGTCTCTGTAGTTTTAACGGGTGATTGTAGGAATTATCGGTCTGACTAGGTATGGTTTTTTGGATTTCCCTGTTTCCCTTAATCTCTTTGATGGCTAGGTTTCTCAGTTCTTCTAATTCGTTTAGGATTTCTGAAGCTTTGCTAATCTGATAGAATTCTATAGGCTTTCTGGTCATAGGTAAGTGGATTTTGGTCTGAATTTTTTGGGTATGCTTGGGACATACTAGAAAGTATGATCTCTTGTCATGATTGGCTGTAAAAAGAAGTTCTTTAATATTTTGCAGTACTAGTTCAAGCTCAAGGTACTTACTTGTGAATGAGAAGTCTTTGCAAAATTGAGCTGCCAGTGTTCGCCAATCACTAGTCTATCTTCTGGTTTCCTCATGTATAAACCAAGATTTCAAAATTTGGCCTAGGGAATGGGGGAATACCTGAACCCAGAAGAGAGAGGGTATCTCCACAACCTGCCATTGTGTCACATAATGTTCAATGTGTATTCTAGGGTCCGATTCTCCGATGAACAGTTGCACGGCATGGGGGTCCATCTGTATCTCTAATTCCAGTTGTTCCTTATTCCATGGGGGTCCATATGTATCTCTAATTCCAGTTGTTCCTTATTCCAGAATCTATATTTGAGAGCATGCTTCACCTCATCCCAAGTTTTAAGTGCAGTTTTATGCGTAGCCCACCATCTGGCGGGGTTGTTTTGGAAAGTGATATCTAGTACCGATATTCGTTGATCCTCTCTCACTTTCTCTTCCATGCTCTGCAATAATTTTCCTAGGCCTGAGGTGCCATCATATACTGGGTGTTCTCTGACTTCAGTCCTAATCCATCTAGTCATTCTGAGAGTTGCGCACCTTCTTGAGAATCTTTTCTGTGAACCTTGTTGCCAACTATCAAAAGCTAGTTCTAAGTCTTCATCTACTGATTGTATACTTCTCCAGCTTACTGATCCATCCGTAGTCATATTTATATAATCGTTTCTTGTCCCGGCTATTATGGTGTACAATTGGTCTAGGTATTCTCCTTCTATATTATTGTTCATTGGTTCTGTGTACCTGGGTCCTACATATGGATCTAAAGGTTGAACTACCTTGCTTCCCGCAACTTCAAAAGTCATGGTGTCTTTATTTAAGTCAATTACTGCGTAATTGTCATAGGCCCAATCGATGCCAAGTAGCGCAGGGTAGGGGTCCTTGTCTCCCATGATCTCAATGACTTCAAATTCAACCACTGTTTGTTCTCCTGCTACATCAATTCCACGTTCTCCAGTCTTCCTATGGGAAAGATACAGTATTGGTTTTCCATTCTTAGCTGAAGGGGAATATGCCAGTCTTGGTTTTCCTAGGGCTTCTTAGGTTTTCTTGGGCAGAATGTTCACATCTGACCCTAGGTCTAGGATGGCGTCCTTAATTTCAAAGTCATCTAACTGGGCTACTAGTCAAAACTCTTTTCTAGTTCTTACTTTTCTTCGTTGCACTCTCTGATGCTCTTCTCAGGAAGGTTAGCCCTAATCCTTTCTTCGGATGTTTCTTCATTTCCTAAGACTAGGTATAGTGCATTGTGCAACTTCTCTGTCAGTTGGTCAATCCCCAAAATGTCAGACAATAATTGAAACCATATTTCAACTGCATTTTGATGCTGCTCAGGTTGTCTTGGTATGTCTATAGGTTTTTTGGGTGTAGGGGGTGAAGCAGGTACTTGTGCTACCTTAGGATATACAACCAGTTGAGGGGGGTTCTCTTGCATTTCACAACTATGAATACTCTAGAAGGATTCTATGGCATATTTAAAGAAAAATTTTTGTTTTAAGGGGTTGTACCTGTCTCCCTTAGGTACTGCCTTCTGAATCTGGGGTAGAGAATCGGCATTATCTCCTGTCCTCGCGCCTCCTCGAGTGACGATGTTAAGATTCAGAATTTTTCCTTTAGAAATCCTTTTGATCTCTGAACTAATAAGGTTAGTTCCTCTTTGTCATACACTGTCTTCCCATTTTTCAATTAGCTTTGGGAAGTCTTCAGTTGCATGTCCGTTGGTTCTGCAGTGAGAACACCATGGCCGCCTTGGATGAGGACAGTCTCTAGCCAAGTGACCCTGCTCATCATATTTATAAAATCTACTCGGTCCTGTTCCGCTAGTTTTTCCTCCTCTGAACTCTCTACCAACTCCACCTCCTCAACCTCATCCTAGTCCCTGAGGGTTTTCATTTACCCTGAATGCTGTTCGGTCTAGCCTGTCTGCCAGTGCATCTAATGCCCTACATTGGTTGGTAGTATGTGTGGTAGATGCGCATAACTCGTAATGGAGTGTGTTTGGTACCGTCAAATATTTCTGCATGATGGGGCACTGTCTTGGTCCATGCTTGTGGTTTTGACAGATCTCATAATACTCTGCTATCAATGCTGCTTGACCTCTTGGGAACGTGTGATATGGGGCGAGGTGGTGAAATAGTGGGTTCATTGATACTTGCGCAAATCCTCCTGTAGGTCCTAGTGGGGTTTCCAACAGATTCTAGGGAGGTCCCATCCCTCTCCCTCATGGGAATTCGTTCACCAAATGACCTTCCATATAGCATCCAGTGCACCAAACCTGTGGTCGTCCTGGTTTGGGTATCGTCAGTTCTTGAATATTTTCTGTAAGGGCTGATATGTGTCCTTGTAGTTACGTTAGATTCGAGTCTACTGGGGGTCGGGTTACTCTCAATAATCCAGGGTATCTCGCCATGGATTCAATCTTCATTGATTGTTCCAAGGCATGTGTTTACATGGCTATCCGCTGTTGTGTTAGCGAAATCCAAGTGAGAGGTAGTAGCCCCTGAATGTACCATTCGATTTGATGTTCTTCGTGGATTGGGTGTGCCAACCTCCCTATGGCATATTTGAACTTATGGCTGTATTCCCAAGCTGATTCACCTTCTCTTTGTTGGATTTCACACAACTCAGACAAAGCTTATTGTTCTGACTGGGGTAGTTTGAACTCTGCTATAAACCTCGTCCATACCTGGCCAAGGGTGAGCGCTTGACCTTGCGTCCCTGGCACTCCTGGTCAATGATATTCATGTACCATTTGAGAGCATGACCTCTCAGGGTAGTCTGGAATTCGACCAACTTGTTCACATCTAGTGTCCCTCTGGATCTCCAGATGGTTTCACACAAGAACTAGTGTTGTTCAATGTCTTCATCTCCCTTACCCCAAAATTTTGGGTAACGAGCAATCGACCCTTCCGAATGGCTGGTCATTGTTGATCCTGTTGTTTGTATCAATGTGAACCCTAACGGTCCTGCTTGCGATCTATCAGGGGATCCCAATATCCTCCCTGTACTCGCACTTCCTTGTTGTGACTAGTTAACTAATTGTATTGGAACAAAACTTGTATGAGAAGGTAGTATAGAACTTACTGCTTGTATTGAGGGCACTTGGGGTATGTGTGATTTGGGGCTGGCGCCACTGGATTTGGGGTAGATCTATTTGATCTGGGGGGTTTCGGTATCTTCCACTAGGACAATCTCTTTGACCGGAATCCCGATCTCTCTTATTATCGGGGTTGACTCTTCTCTTTCTCCTTCAAGATTCATGCCAGTTTCCTCCTCTCTTACCTCCGTGATTCCTCCTTCTCATCCCACCTCCCGGGGACTTCTTTATATCCTTGATTCTCTCTCATTTAACCTTTGACCGACCAATCATTCCTATCTTCTCATCCTCCGTAGTTATTCCATCTATCTTTCTTCTATTTCTCTCGATCCTCCTTCTTTCCTCAACTTTTCAGACTATCTTGCGGCTTTCTTGATTTTGCCGTGCCACCACTTCTCAACTATGGTGGCTCTCTTCAAGGCTTGCTCATCTCTTGAATCCATTTCTTGTTGTTTCCCCCCCATTTTTCAAAGAACCCTTCCCCTCTGTTGTTGGGAAAAACACCCTACGGACTAGCAAACTAGGGTTAGACTTGCATGCAGATTTTGACCGAAAAGAAACTACTTTTTTACCTACAACTCAAGATTTAAAACCCTCTTTCATAGTAAATGCATGGAAAAGGACCACCAACCTTATTACCGACGTTCGATGTAGATCCTCCATTGCGCTTTGATCACTTGCTTGCGCTTCTTCTTCCACATATGACCTGCACTCAAGACAAATAACAACTATGCATGCATGCTACTTCTATACTCAAGGGTTAGAAATCAAGCGTAAATTAATCACACCATAGACAATTCATGCATTGGGACGGGAAAAGTATTCGTTTATTACTGAAAGTGAATCAACTTACAAAAAAGCTGAGATCGGCTACCACTCCTCGAACCTAATCCTAGGCTCCTCTTCTTCTGTCCTCCAACTGCTTTGCGTTAAATATCCTTTGGCATGAGGAAAGGCTAAAGGGTTGGGACAATGGATTACGTAAATGGGTAGAATTTCTTCGCTATATTTTTTCCTCTTCCAAATGGTACCCATACCCCTTCTTTTATAGGCTAGAAGGAGCTAGGGTTTTGGACGAACCCTCGGCCATGCATGGCCAGGAGTTTCAGTTAACCGACCCATATCTTTTTGTCCCGTCGACAACTTTCCTATTTTTCATGATTCTGAAGGTACACGCAAGCTATAGTGGGCTTGGTAGCGTGGAAAATGTAGATACACGCAGGCTATAGTGGGCCAGCTAGCGTGTACTTTTTAAAAATGGAGTTTTTAGAAGAGTTGTTCAGTAGTTTTTGGCAAAGAAGGGATATGAGTTGGCCTGATGCTAGGTAAGCATGTGTGGTGCAATTTAGGGTTATAACAGATGCCCCCTAATGTGTGAGGTCAGAAGAGCATCTGATGGAAGAAATACATTACCAATCTTTACTGATGTGCCGAACGATTGAGCCCAAGGATTAGGGACCAAGAGGTGCCATCTGCAAAATAACAAATGTCTCACCGAGGCGGGCATACCCATGCTCGAGATAAAATAGAATGCATGGCTACCAATCAAATACACTGCAGATCCATTTCATAGAACTATATAAAGTGTAGCCACGAACAGTACACAGCGGATCTACATCTCGAAATCAAAAAGATATACATGCAAAGTATCCATCTTCGTAGAAGCTGATAAGGCCTCATGGCTGGAGATGAGGGATTCAGAGCTCGATCAACAACTTCAAAATCTTCAAAATTCAGGTAGGAGTGTAACATGAATGTACGACTACACTACCCAGAGGTCTTCGATGGCTCGTCTGTCATGGAAAAAATTGATAATCTTGATGATCAGACTGAAGGCTTCAATGATTTCGAACAAGGACTTGATTGGGTGTTCAGGATGGCTGGGTATGCAGACAAGAGACATATTGCAGAGGGGTCGACTTAGTATTAGTGACAAACTTCCCTTGGACAATAGCACGACAAGTGATGAGACTCAGGTAGCATATATATTAATCATAAGTCTACGAAGCAGGAGGCAACGCAAACTCTCCATATGTTTGGAAGAATAACCAAACGGTGGAGGACACAACTCTATATAGTCAGAAAATATTCCTAAGGTCGTACTACATCCCATAGTATGAAGATCAAATAGATAGATGTGCTTTATCCAAGGGTGACTCATTATGCTGCCAATGAAGAAAATACTTTTCCCATCCTCTTTTTGGGGTATATTTGATTTTTTTGTTCTTTTCGATAATTTTGGAAAAAGAATAAAGGAATATTACGTTACAATGGAGGAACGAGTACTGCAAACATACAAGCTCAAGGAACAAGGACAAGAATGATGTTCTGGTAAAATGATACTCGGGAAAAATCCTCCGGCGGCCAAAGGTGTTAAGACGCAGAAGAAAACTGCCACAAGGCTGGTGGATAAGGTATGCAAATGCGGTTAATAGAACACACAATGGTAACGTCCTTCGATGTAAGTTTAATGAGCCCAGAGAAGGTAATATCGGTGGTTTTTCGTATTTAGAGAGTCTGAAAAAGCATAAAAGAAGACTCCGCTGGGGTACCTTTTTCGACAATAGTCTAGTCGGTTCGAAAAATGGATAAACTAGCACCTATTAGACATCAATTCAAAACCATTTTAATGAGTGTGACAAGGAAAAGATCACTCGACCAATTTTCACTTTTAAGGAGTCTGAAAAAAGCTTAACTATGGACTGCGTCAGGAATATTCTTCTGGACCAATTTAACGAGTGTGAAAGAATAAGGTCACTCGATGATCTTTTCAATTTTAGGGAGTCTAAAAAGAGCTTAACTATGGACTCCGTGGGGGTTTCTTTTTCGTAAGTTTAGTCGCTCAAGCTCAACAAATGAATAAAATTATACCTGAGAGTACTCTTCTAAAGAATGGGAATTCGATAGAGTATACCTTTGTTCGTACAGTTGACCATCCAGACCAAAAAAGAGGTAAACTACTGTCGGACAGACGTGACTTCAAATTTCAGTTTAACGAGCATGAAAGGCCACAAGATTGCTCGGTAATATTTTCATTTTTAGAGGGTCTGAAAAGGGCTTAGAAGGATACCCATTTAAGGAAGGTTCTTCTGGACCAATTTAACGAGTGTGAAGAAACAAGGTCACTCAGAAATCTTTTCATATTTAAGGAGTCTGAAAAGGGCTTAAAGAAGACTCCATAATGGTTACTTTTCTCAGTTAATCTGGACGAGATTGAAAAGCATAAATGCAGTCTCGCCGGATGTTGCTTTTGGATCTCAAAGTGAGCTTGAAAAACAACAAAGTTATCTCATGATAGACTCTTTGTGGGTCGATGCCTGGCATCTCCTCGGGAGAGCTGTATGCTCCGACGAAAACATTGTCTATGATGCCAGGGGTACTGGAGATATTGATAGGTATCATTTCAAAAATGGTTGCCATATAACCCTCAGCATAGATCTTGTGTGTAGCTAAGGGATTAGTATGCCAAGACCTATCTCCAGTCATAGTCACGGTGAATTCTCCTGCTTCGATTCGGCTTAACTTTGGGAGGAGATATGATCTGTGATGAATATCGTCCCAAGGTTTGTCTGGAATAGTCATTTCTTAGATTACTACTTCGTCAGAGGGTAAGACTAAGTCTAACGAATCGATGTTGGTGAGAGAACCCTGAGCCCAAATAGGCTCTAGAAGTGGATCTAACTCTTGTGCAGGAGTCATATCAGGGTTAGTTGAAGCTTGCTGGACTAAAGAGTATGCTACTTCAGTGGAAGACAAGGGAATAGACATGCCTGAGTGCCCTATCTCATCCATCGTGGCTGATGGGGAAGGAAGAATCCAAGGATCCTCAAAGTGAGTCGTGCGGAACGACGAAACTTGAAAAATCTCAACCTTATGGTGATTAGATATAAATTTGACATCGTCGTGAGGAGGTGGGTAATTGAAGGTACCCATCAAGGATGGGCACAAACCAACTCCTACATTAACGACACCTGGTTGAGGATTATCAATCATGGGGACCATGGATGCCCCCAAAGCTGGGTCAGGTCTGGAGAAAGACAGTTGATCGATGGTCACTATCCGACCCTTGTGTGGAAAAAACAAGACTTAGAAAATTGTAGCAACCACAGCTTGCATAGCATAAGTCCAACTTATTCCTAACAAAAGATTATAGTCGAGGGGAGAATCGACTACTTCTACCTCAACGCACACGATCTTCCCTCCTAACTGCACGGGGAAACAAGGAATGATACCATGTGGTCGAAAAGAACGACCGTCAAAAGCAGTGAGGAGAGTAGGTGATGGAGACAAAATGGGCTGGCCAATGGCCTTCCAACATGCTAACGACATAACGCATGTCGAGGTGCCCTCATCGACCACCGTGCAAAAGATATTTCGAGTAAAAGTTTTCGTGGGATGAGCCACTACTATCTGAAATGCTACGTTGTAAGGCAGATGAGGTTTTAAGTCGGTTGTATCTAACATGATGGTACCCAGATTACAAGTATCAGTAGAGCCCAAAGTGGTTAACAAGGCTTTCCTTTGAGCAGGGCAACTTTGGAGGACCTCCAAAACAAACATCGCACAAGGGGTTTGTGACAAATCCTCCACCACACAGTAATTCTGGGCAGCCCTTGCGTTTGGGTTGTGAGAAGCTTTTTTAAATGCACCCTTTGGAATGCATGTCATTGTTTCTCCCAACGTCTTCTCGATCTGTAGAGGAAGAGATGGGAGTTCAGCTTCTTTACCCTTCTCATAAGTGCTTGGTTTACTATAGTCGTGTGCTCTAGTCATTATGAAAGCATCACCCCTAACCATATATACGTTCGTGGATGAGGGATTGTTTGGAGGAGGGCAGGTTTGTTGGCTGCCCCCTTCTGTGCTTGTAGAGGCTTGAGTTAAATTTTTCCCATGTTGAAAAGGATTAGTCAACACTGCCTGCTGTTGTTGTGTGACAAACTTTTGGGCCTCTGCAAGTCAAGGACAAAGATGGGTAGGGTGGTCTTCTGCACACAAGTTGCATGGATACCTCGCCTTCTGTTTTTTCATGGTTTCCCCGCCAGCATTATCAGTGGGTTTTTTATCCCCCTTACCCTTCTTTCATCGTTTTTTCTTCCCTTCAGGCTGCTGGGTGGCCTTTGGGTTAGTCGACTGCACGGAGTGTACTTCTGACGTTTGGGTAGGGGCAGCAGCCAAAGCAGTAGTTTGGCTGGCCGCTATGTGTTGTATGGATAACTGTTGCAACTGTTTTGTAAATTTCTCAGCGGGCTTGGTTTGTGCTGAACCAACAATACCATTGGCATGTGGTCCATCTCTCTATCTAGTTTTATCCAGTATCGAACGTGGCACATCTGGAAAGATGTTGTATAATAAACCAGACTAAGAATAAATGAGCTCAAATTATTGATCCCTCATGATGGCATCTTCTTCAGAGAAAACTCCGGAAGTCGCGACGTATTTGGATAACTGTGGGACCAAAGACTTAAGGAACCACTCAAGAAGGAATGCTGGTGGGACTGGTACTTTGATTAGACTCTTCCGGTGTCTCCACTCTCGGATATGATCAGAAATATGGTCCTCTATTGTCTGTTTGAAATTGGCGAGAAGCTCTGTGCCAACATCGTATCTCATAGGTAACTGGAAATGGTTAAGGAAGGCGATCGCCATTTTTCCAAAAGAAGAGTATCTTGAGTGATCGAGCTCGATGTACCATTTTGCGGTACTCCCTATAAGAGTACGTTGAAACAATCGCAACTGTATGGAGTCATCTTTCAATGAGTTAGATGAACGCCAAAGATGGAAGGTAGTCACATGATCACCTGGATCTTCATTAGGCTTGGCCTCGAACTTGGGAATGTCTGAAGGAAGCTTCATTGGCATAGGAGGCCAACGTGGATCATGATAAATAGGATCATTTAACAACCTTGTCAAATCTGGGAAGTGTAAAGTCGCCAGGAATGGTAGTTTGGGTTGCTTCTGATAACATGGGAAAAAGGGTCCTGGAGTTTGACTGGCACCAGGTTGCCAGGAAAAGTTTGGCTGCTGGCCTGGATTCTGGTAGAAACCATGGCCTTGACTAGCGTAAGGATTTTTCATCTGAGGAGACATCATTGACTGATTTCCCATAAAGGACATAGAGTGTTGGGCATGCATCGTGTTCGAAGGACTTTGGGAAGGATTATCCCATGCCGGTCCTGATGGAAGAGGCATAGTAGTCTGTCCAGGGTTCCATTGTCTGTGGAAAGAATTACCCCAGAACGACATTACAGAGGAGGGAATGGATCCTTGTCCCGAGTTCCAAGGTCCTGCTATATGTGCCCCCTGCGTAGGAATAGTACCCTGCGCAGGAGTAGATTGTCCAAAAATGGGATTGCCCCCAGACGGGAATGCAGTTGATGAAAAAGTGTTGTTACCAAACGTCTCGTTCCAAGAAAATGGCGTCGAACCTACCAACATACTATGCGCAGGTGTTCCTTGACTCCCTGCTCCAAATAAACTAGTGTGTGTAGGCTGCCCGACAGACTGCTGATGCAGACCACCAAGCGAAGGGGACAAAGGAGGAATATGACCTCTGGTGTAAGGAAAAGCATTAAAAGGGACAGGAGTGCCCTAGAGTTGACCTTGCAGAGGAGAATTAGAGCTCCTTGCCCCCAGACCCAAAGTGTGTAAAGTGGAGTAGGTTAGTGCAGGACTTGTACCCGAACTAGGCATATCGTATGAGAACGAAGGGCCTGTCGTACTAGGTGTAAAGGGGGTTATGGCCACCGCCATAGACGGGTTTGGTCCACTGTGCGACATAGTTGCAACCGAGACCATGGTGGCTTAGACCAACGATGGTAAGTTAGGAGATGATTCTCCCGTGGTAGCAACTGTGGTGGGAATTGAAGAATTCCCAGAAGAAGTGACAACGTTTGTTTCCATAGATGTGTGAGGCACTGTCTGGCGTTCGTGAAATTGGATTGGTACAATAAATGGTGGTAAGATATCAGTGGTTGGGGTTTCAACTGAGCCAAGAGCGGTAGTTGATTCCTCCGGTTGTTGTTCGGGCATAAAGGTTTGTAACCCGATCGCTTCAAAAGACCCTTGTTGGTCTAGCTTTCGCCTTAATGGTGGTGGGGGTGGCTCCAGTGTAACCGGCGGCAGGCTAAGAAGCCTTCGTGACTGGAGGAGATCAGGATCCTCCACTGTGTGAGAAGATCCAAGACATGCTAAGGTATTCTAACCGTTCAAAAGTAACACACACTAAAAAGAATCCCCTAAGAGATAAGACAAACAATCACTAAACTTATTTGGAAGAATAGTTACAACAACCAACACTAGAGCAACTTACCGGTGCAAGTGCAACTTGAACATGGAATCACCCTCTGGGTATACTCTGCAAAGCGTGGCCCGATGTCTTTCCTAGGTACTATGGTATAGCCCCACAGTCACCTATGTATGTCCCTAAAAAGATTGACAACTAGGTTGCCAGCACGTGAACAGTGACCAGGCGGGTATAGTCGAAAGTCGGGTAGACCATAATGAGAAGGGTATCAAGCCCAAAACATGTCAAGGGCATCGAGAGAAAATGGGCTGGAAGACAACTGAGGACCTCGAATGGATTCGAGACCGACAAAGCCTCGTGGAAAATGCAAACGACGGAATCCCAAAACAAGCCCTCGATATGTGTTCTCCACTACGATTGGTCCGGCTTTGGAGGGGTTATCTCCGCTACCTTTCCACACGCGACCTCGTGTTTATCCCCTGTGTTAGAGGGGGTCCTGGATAAATTCCATGAAACTGGACGTAGACACTCCCTATCTCAGACTCTAATGTTTGGTTTTGAGTGGCCTTGAAGAGTTTCCTCTCTAACCTAAATCAAGGCCCTAATCCTGAACTAGTTTGTGAACCCTACAAACATAAAAGTCTTGTAGAATTTAAAATTAGCGTTGCTTTTATGGTTTTTTATTACGTCAAGGGGTATGATGGTGAAATTGATGATGTGTAAAGACGAAAGCAAAAATGAATGAAAAAAGATGGAAATTTTTTTTTTTACTAAATGCAAAATTTCAACAACGTTTCACAAAGAAAGATTTTTTTTTTTTCTAAGATTTTATACAGCAAACTTAAAGAAATTTAGTTCGACTACGAGCTACTTATAACCTAAGTGAACTGCAAAAATTATGAAACAAAATACTTTTCCCTAGCTAACGATGCAGAAACACACCTTTCAACCAAAGAAGGAAATGAAAAGAGATTTTTTATTTATTTAAGTGCTAGTAAAGCAACAAAGGGAAAATACCGACAAGCAAAAAACCAAGAAAAAATAATTCTGGCTTAAAGTGCAGATCACAAAGAATCGGAATAAAGACTCACACAATGGCAAAAAACAAAGACTCTCACGCTTGTCTAAAAACCAAAATAAATAAATAAATTATTTTCTGTCAACTATTAACTTAGAAAAAGCAGGGTAAGGGTAAGATGACCTAACCTACTGACTGTTCAAACCTAGACTCAAACACCTGAGAGGAATACTTCTTATCAAAGGAGGGGATGACTGCCCCACCCTGAACAAAAAGTAGCTTGTCCAAGCATGTGACTGTCACTAAAACAACACGTGTGCAAATGCGTGCTGAGCAGAGACAGAAAGCGTGTACACGCGGGCTGACCTTGTACAGGCCACGTGTATATCTAAATTCTAAGGGAAAAAAGGACAAAAGGCAGTCCATACCAGGAAGAGGCCTCTAGTATTGATAACTAGGGTCCCTTGAAGTCTTGGAGGCTCTTTCTAATAGAAAAGACAAATAATGCAAGGAATAATAAGACGAAAAAAGGCAATTTGAGATAGAACTATGAACCAACAAGACTCAAACATGATTCCATAAAACCCCCTGAGAATGTGTAATTCTGATAGGGAAGAGGAGGACTGCCTCTAAGGTTCTCTGGGCTCCTACACACCATTTCTATCTCTACAGCTAGTGTTCACACATGGGCTTCTAGAGGATAGGGCACGGGTACACACGTACAGGGCTTCTATAGGCCGCGTGTACCTCTGTGTGTCCCGAAAACTATAGTCAAGCAAGAGTAACAGAAAACTGGTATGGAAAACCAGGCTCCCTGCTAGCTCAGACCTTACAGAAAAAGACAGGCAAGGAAAAGAAGAAAACCTAATCTTTAAACTACCCAAAAATTTAAATGAATCCAGGAACCCTAAAGAGTATTCTCCCCAGTACGGTCGCCAATTCTGTTGTTGGGAAAAATACCCTACGGACTAGCAAACTAGGGTCAGACTTGCATGCAGATTTTGACCGAAAAGAAACTACCTTTTTACCTACAACCCAAGATTTAAACCCCTCTTTCACAGTAAATGCATGGAAAAGGACCACCAACCTTATTACCGACGTTCGATGTAGATCCTCCATTGCGATTTGATCACTTTCTTGCGCTGATCCTTCCACAGATGACCTGCACTCAAGACAAATAACAACTATGCATGCATACTACTTCTATACTCAAGGGTTAGAAATCAAGCATAAATTAATCACACCATAGACAATTCATGCATTGGGACGGGAAAAGTATTCTTTTATTACTGAAAGTGAATCAACTTACAAAAAAGATGAGACCGGCTACCACTCCTCGAACCTGATCCTGGGCTCCTCTTCTTCTGTCCTCCAACTGCTTTGCGTTAAATCTCCTTTGGCATGAGGAAAGGCTAAAGTGTTGGGACAATGGATTACGTAAATGGGCAGAGTTTCTTACCTATATTTTTTCCTCTTCCAAATGGTACCCCTACCCCTTCTTTTATAGGCTAGAAGGAGCTAGGGTTTTGGACGAACCCTCGGACATGCATGGCCGAGAGTTTCAGTTCACTGACCCATATCTTTTTGTCCTGTCGGAAACTTTTCTTTTTTTCGTGATTCTGAAGGTACATGCGGGCTGTAGTGGGCCCGCTAGTGTGGACACTGTAGATACACGTGGGCTGTAGTGGGCCAGCTAGCGTGTACTTTTTAACAATGGAGTTTTTAGAAGAGTTGTTCAGTAGTTTTTGGCAAAGAAGGGATATGAGTTGGCCTGATGCCAGGTAAGCATGTGTGGTGCAATTTAGGGTTATAACACCCTCTCTTTATGCCATGACTCTCACCCCATCTCGCCCTACCCCAAGCGAGGGTGTTTACACTGCCATCTCGGTTGGGGAAATAATCAACATCCCTTCCTTCACCAAGAAATATTTAAGCCACAGGGGGATCTCTCTTACAATTCTTCCCCTTGCGCCTTTATTGAAAACATCCTCAGCTCACGAGAAAGACTGGTGGTTCTCAGCTGCAAATTTGATTATGTATCGTTCTATCGTGGTAGTAACTCAAAAATCTACGACCCTCATGACTGGACAATCTAGCCTCTAGAGGGATGATAACTTGTCGGTATCCCACGCGCAGATATTTTTGACCCGTCCATGGAATTCTAGAGCTTCTTGGAGTCTCTTGATCTAGTGACAAAATTATTCTGAGAATTTAACCTAGAAACTTTCGTACTGGTCGCTTGATCTTTATGAGTAAAAGATTGCTTCCCGAGTAACTCCCATTGATTTTCTTCTTAGTTATGTTTCTTTCCATATGAAGGTGTTACAGTTTCTTTCCCACCATTAATCGTTGCCATATATATGGATAGGCGGTAGCATTCTTCATACAAGTTCCCTTTTAATACGGGTCCCGACAGCAAAACCATTTTGTTGGCACGAGTTTGTTCAGACCAGGGTCCTTCTCAGGTTAACAACAAAAGGCACCATGTAGTCTAGAGCGTTGGCATTTTCATCCCCTCCGAAGAGAAGAAGTCTCACCCGAAGAGCTGCTGAGACAGATAGATAGGGAAGGGCATGGAGAAGTCTACAAAATATCCATAGAGTACTCGGAACTCACTTCAGTTCTTGCGCAATCGACATTATCAGATCAGAAACATCTAAATGTAAGAACAAAACCTACTGGTATTGCGAGCACCAATTAACCATAAGAGAAGAAATTATAATTCATAAGCTATACAGAAAGACTGAAATGCATAAGCAAGCATGTAAAGACACATAAGATTTGAAAATTTAATTCTTCTTCATATCATCGTCAAAGATATTTCTTACATTACAAACTCAACATTACATAGAAAGTACAATACAGACTCTTCGCTCCAAACCTTAGCCACATAATCCTTATTTCCCAGCCATTAGGTCGCGTTCATTACAGAATCTACTCTTCTTGATTTACAAAAAAACCTTGGACAATGCCCATGGACTTGGATCTGATTGACACAACTCAACTTAACAACATTAGCTAATGACCAAAAATGAATGAGCGAACTAATCAACCCGCCAAACAATCAACCCTTTTTTAATTATATTCTATCCTATGTATAGCTGGGTTATGTCTTTTTGTTCGGCTTGCACCTCTTCTTGTTCTATTGCAACTGTCTATTGTTTAGCTAGTGTTTTACTAGCCTCTGCAATTGTTTTCTGTTGTTCTTCCTTCCGGCCTCTGATGGAGGTTGCATCACCAACACTTGCACAATTCTTTCTAAAAAAAGAAGGGCCCAAGAAAGGCATTTTGTGGATGTCTTCATTCTTGATTCAGACTTGATGGTATCTATACCTCAAGTCAGTCTTTGAGAAAATGGAAGCACCCCCTAATTGGTTGAACAAGTCATCGATTCTTGGTAAGGGGTACTTGTTCTTTATGGTTATCTTATTGAGTTGTCTATAATCTATGCACACTCGGAGCGTGCCATCTTTATTTTTCAAAAACAAGGTTGGTGCTCCCCATGGAGACACACTCGGATGAAAGTATCATTTGTCCATCATTTCCTTTAGCTGTAACTTGAGCTCAAATAACTCATGTGTACTCATCCTATAGGGTGTCCTAGACACTGGCACTGCTCCTGGTGCAAGTTCTATCGAGAAGTCAATGTCTCTTCTCGGAGGCAGACCTGATACATCTTCTAGAAACACGTCTCTATACTCTCTTAATATGGGATGGTCCTCTAGGTTTGGTTTTTCATCCTCAACAGATTCCAACACTTGTATTTCATATAGAGGACATCCCTTCCTGCAATACTTTTTCATTTGAAGGGCTGATATTTGTCTCACTGAGAACGGTTTCTGAATCCCTTGGAGGGTCATATTTCCCCCTTATTCATTTACACATTCTAAATTTTTACGGTAATAGTCCAACTTAGTTTTATAAGAAGCCAACCAATCCATACCAATCAACAAGTCATAAGATCCTAGGGCAACTATGTTAAGGGTCTCTTGGGTGGGAAACCAATCCATGATGAATTGGCAATCTGATAAGACCTTTTTTAATTTTCTTTTGGTTCTAGTGGCTAGTTGTACCAACCATGTCTTAACATGTCTAGCTGGTTGCATTTTACACTTATCAACATGTTCAGAAAACATGTTCAGAGGACATGAAATAATGTATTTCTTTCAACATGTTCAGTACCTCCTAGGTAGCATTGAGTTTTGGTTGATCAAACATGTTTCTCAACCCATAGTGGTTTGTCATAATTAAAAATCTCCTACATAGGAGTTAATGCCTCCACATTTTAAAGCATGCAATATGGAAACCAACTCTAGATCATGGGTCACATAATTGATTTCATGCTCATTCAATTTCCTAGATGCGTAGAAAATTACACGACCCTCTTGCATAAGGACTCCTCCAAGTCCTTCCTTGCAGGCATCTGTACACACGATGAAGTCATTATCAGGGTCTGCAATCTTCATCACGGGTGCATGTGTCAGAAGGTATTTCATTTCCTAAAATATTTTTTCACATTCCGATTTCCAAGTGAATTTAACTCCCTTTTTCTGAAGGGCAGTGATTGGACAACCAATCCTGGAAAATCCTTTTATGAACCTTCTATAATATCCTGCTAAGCCCATAAAGGATATGATATCAGATACATCCTTTGGGGTAGGCCATTCCATAATATATCTGATCTTGTCAGAGTCTACTACCACCCCTTCTTCATAAACGACATGGCCTAAGTAATGCACTTACTTTTGGAAAAAGTCACTTGCTAATCTTAGTGTAGAGTTGATGCTCTCTTAGTACTTGAAGTACAAGTATAAGATGTTATTCATGCTCTTCTCTGTTCTTGGAGTAGATTAAGATATATTCAATGAAAACCAATACAAATTCGTCTAGGAATTTGTTGATTACATTGTTCATCAAGCACATAAAAGTGGCGGGGGCATTGGATAGTCCAAATGGTATCACCACAAATTCATAGTGACCATACATTGTCCTGAAGGCTGTTGGTGCGAGTTTGTTCAGACTAGGGCCCTTCTCAGGTTACCAACAAAAGGCACTGTGTAGTCTAGAGCACTGGAATTTTCATCCCCTCCGAAGAGAAGAAGTCTCACCCGAAGCACTGCTGAGACAGATAGATAGGGAAGGGCAGGGAGAAGTCTATAGAAGATCCATAGATTACTCAAAAATCACTTCAGTTCTTCGGAAATCAACATTATCAGATCAAAAACATCTAAATGTAAGAACAAAACCTACTAGTATTGTGAGCACCAGTTAACCATAAGAGCAACAATTATAACTCATAATCTATACAGAAAGATTGAAACGCGTAAGCAACCATGTAAAGACACATCGGATTTGAAAATTTAATTCTTCTTCATATCATTGTCAAAGATCTTTCTTACATTACAAACTCAACATTACATAAAAAGTACAATACAAAATCTTGGCTCCAGACCTCAGCCACAAAATCCTGATTTCCCAGCTAGTAGGTTGCGTTCATTACAGACTCAACTCTTCTTGATTTACAACAAAACCTTGGAAAATGCCCATGGAATTGGTTCTGATTGACACAACTCATATTAACAACATCAAATAATGACCAAAAATGAATGAGCGAACTAATCAACCCACCAAACAATCAACCCTTTTTCAATTATATTCTGTCCTATGTATAGCTGGGTTATGTCTTCTTGTTCGGCTTGCACCTCTTCTTGTTCTGTTGCAACTGTATGTTGTTTAGCTGGTGTTGCGCTAGCTTCCACAAATTTTTTCTGTTGTTATTCCTTTTGGCCTTTGATGGAGGTTGCGTGAACAACACTTGCACAATTCTTTCTCAAAAACAAAGGGCCCAACAGGCTTTGACCACAATCCTTGAATCTTCCTCAAGTCAAGCACTTGGTTCCCTCCCATTCTCTAGGAGAAACTATTGCTTTCCCTAATATGGATTTTTATATTCTTTGAGCTCTTTTGTTTATGTCTTTTCTTCCTTCACTTCTTCAAACGAAGGGTCCAATTCTGGAACGAGCTCTAATTCTCTGTGCTTTACTCCATGAAATATTTCAACCTTGTCCTGCCATTTTTGGGCAAGGAGTGATGCTTCGAATAGGAACTGTTGGGTCATCTCTTTGCTGTGCTCCTTTGGCTTGGCTGCAACCAACGATTTCCATTCAGAGTCAACTGTTGCATTGAACTGGTGCATCTGCATATAGGCGGTTTGAATCACCGGTCGACACTCACGCATCTCTTTCTTAGCTACTGGCTGTGCTTCGTAGAGGGAATTTAGTTCGTTATCGGCCTGCTGAATTTGTTCGAACTTTTGCTGTTGCTCCATGGGGTCCATTGTGACCGCAACTTTCTCATTGAGCACCTAGATCTTTGTGCGCACTTCCTCCAAGACTTGATTTCATTGAGTGATGAAACCCATCCAATCGCTCACTTCCATAAATATTCTGGCATAGTCCATGGTCTGTTTGTGTAGTGTCCCTCAGGCATTGTTACCTTGCAGTATTATCTTCTGCATTTGTTCCTGTAGCTGCCGAGGCTGTTGTTCTGCTTCTTGCTAGAATTGTTGTAACTTTGCTTGTATATTCTCTATGCATGTCGCGAGCTGTGTCCATTCCACTTGTATTAGATCAATCCGTTGCTCTGGTTTTTTTATCTCACTAGCTTCTGGTAAGTCGGGTGCAACCTTCCGGATCTCGGGCTAGGCTTATGAAATTTTTTCCTGGACCTTTTCTAGTTTGCGCTCGGCTAGGATTCTGTCATGTTTTTCCAACATTATACATGCTTGTTCAACTAACTGTTCTTTTCTAGCGAGCTCAACTGAGCTCTTGGCATCCTGGAGTCTTTTCTCTAGTTGATCTGTGGAGGCTCTGATTAGCCCAAATAATTGCGATGTTGGCCACTATACCAGGTTTGTATAAAGGTTGTGACTAGATTGGGTGTGCGTGGCCTTTAACTCTGATTGGATTTGGATTCAGGGTGCCTCTGACCACAAGGGTTGTCCTTGTCATCCTTAATGATAGATATTACTGGACTTTCTCATGCTTTAGATTCTATACTGCTGAGTTGTTAATTTTGTATCAACCAACACTTAAAAAAAATAGATAAACTATGTATTATGGTGCAACACTGCATGCATGGACATTATTAACTGAATTTACAACACTCCATAAATAAAAAAAAACTCAAATCTAACTATTGTACAAGCTCCGTCGGATTGGAGCGACTCCCACTCTTCTCAGTTTCGAGTTAGGTAGGGCTTCAGGCGAGCACCGTTCACCCATCCCAGTCATAGAATACCATCTAGTTGTGTGAGTTAGACTGCTCCTAATGGTCAGATATCCACAACTATGAAGGGTCCCAACCAGTGCATGCACAACTTTCCAGGGTGCGTCTGGTATCGGCTGTCGTAAAGTAACACATTTTCCCCTTTTGCAAATACCTTGGTCTTGATGTGGCGGTCATGCCAATCTTTGTGTCTCACCTTTTCAACTGACTGATGGAAGTCTGCTAGAAATCTGGTTTCTTCGAGTTCTTGTAGCTACGCAAGTCTCTGTGCCACTAATTCTTCGTCTTTCATACATGTGGTTTGTGCAATATACATACTTGGTGTGATGAACGTTGTGGGCACCACTGCCTCTTTTCCAAAAAATAGCTAGAATGATATATATCTCTGGAGTTTCTTTGTGGTTGTCCTATAGGCACATAATACTGCTGGAACTCTATCATCCCAGTCCTCTTGGTTTGTGCAACAGATCTTTGTTAGTCCTTTTTACAGGATTTTGTTGAAGGCTTTAATTGTTCCATTGGCATGTGGGCGGTATGGACTGCTCTTGTGATGCTTAATCAGAAATTCAACGGTAAGTGTTGATATAGTGCTATTAATGAAGTGAGCTCCCTGATCACTGGTTAGGCTCCTGGGACATCCGAAGCGGGTAATGATATTCTTGAAAATGAACCTAGAAGCCATATCTGTCGAACAGTCCTGTACCACTGCTGCTTCGGCCCAACGAGTAAGGTAGTCGGTTGCAGTAATGATGTACCTTGCCTTCGAACATTTGGCTATGGGGTTGATGGGCCCAATGAAGTCAACTGCTCATTTCTCAAATTCTTGTAGAGCTCTAACTGGTTGTAGTGGTAATTCATCTCGGCGTGATGGTTTTCCCACCAGTTGACAAACGCCACACGATCTAGTGTATGGTTTTGCATCCTTGAAAAGTATTTCCCACCAAAGTCCCGCCTGTAGAAATTTTTGTGCCGTTGTCTTTCCTCCTACGTGTCCTCCTGCAATTCCACTATGGCATTCCCAGAGTATATCCTGCCTTTCATGATCTAGGAGACAACTCCTGAGGATATTGTCTAGTCCTAGTTTATACAGTTGGCCGGCGATCAACTGGTAATATGCTGCTCTGACAACCATATGGTGTTTCTGAGTTGCGGAATATGTTTTAGGGTGGGCCTTTGTGATGAGAAAGGTTGCTATGTCCTCCAGGTATTCTGGTATTGCCTCGATCCTGAACAAATGTGCATCTAGGAGTTGATCATCGACTGCTCCACCACTTTCTCTTGATTCTAGTCTGGATAGATGGTCGTTTCCGACATTGCATCGTCCTAGATTGATGATGACTTCAAAGGAAAATTCTTGAAATAACAACAACCATTTGCAAATTCTTCCTTCCAACACAAGTTTGTTAACTAGGTATTTTAATGTTGAATGATCAGTAAAGAATTTGAAATGAGATCTTAACAGATAGTGTCTAAATTTCTGTAAAGCATAGATCATCACTAGGCCTTCCCATTAGGTTGTTGTATAGTTGTGCTCTACTTGTGACAGCTTCCGACTCGCAAAGTATATAGGGTGATCCATAGCTCCATCTCCTGGCTATGTTAAGATATCTCCTAAGGCAATTCCTGAAGCATCCAGATGGACGTGAAATTATTTCTCCCAATTTGGGAATATCAAAATCGGTGTTGTGATGAGTTTTTCATTAAGTGTTTCAAATGATTTGTCACACTTGGGAGTCCATCATAACGTTTCATCCTTTTTCAAGAGGTTTTCCAGAGGTGCAGTAATGTTGGAATATCTTCAGATGAACCAACGATAATACCCTGTGTGTCCAAGTGTGGAGCACAACTGTTTAGCAATCATAGGTGGCGACATATTCACAATGATTGCTACTTTAGCTAGGTCTACCAATAATCCTTCTTAACAGACTATGTGGCCCAACAGATTTCCATGTGGCACACATAATATACACTTCCTGAGGTTTAGTGAGATTTGTAACTCTCTGCATCTGTCGAACATTAGCCTCAGTAGTGCTACATGTTCCTTGAGTAGGATGTATATTGTCCAATCATTCATATAGACCTCTATGAACTTGTGGATAAACTCTCTAAAGGGTGCTATCATAATCCTGGAGAAAACTGCAGGGGCATTTTTTAAACCAAATGGCATTACATTATATGCAAACGATCCCCATTCGGTGATGAAGGTGGTTTTTCTCTTGTCCTCTTCAACAATCCTAACTTGATGGTATCCTGAGAATCCATCCATAAATGAGTATGATTCCTTCCCCGCAACCTATTCTAGGACCTCATCGGTAAAGGGTGTTTGGAAAGGGTCATGCACACATGTAGAGTTGAGGCTCCAGACCTGACCACAGACTGAAAATTTGGGCCACACACAATCTTGTTGAAAAAAGGAAAGAAAGGAAATCATGGGGGTCAAGGAGGATATCTGTGAAGAGTGCAGAGACGAGAGAGGGAGATCTCAGAATCGAGGAAGAACTATGAAAAGAGTGTTTTCTAATCATAGGAAATAGAGACTAAGTCAGGAGAAGGAGAGTAACCTTCGTCCCTATCTATTTCTGTGCCGAAAGAAGAGATTCAATCTCAAAGCATCGTGGTCTAGTTCAGGGGTGGCTAGTGGTAAATCCTTTGGGAGTGACTGAGCCTATGGTTGGGTGGAAAAGGGCACCCCTTCCAACAGTCGCTTCACGTTATCTAGTTCTGATAGGTGTTTCCATACTTTATACGTTGAATTGGGAATTAATGATTGTATTCATGTATTTAAATATCTGTAAATGGTTTCTGCATTGAAAAGGTTAAATTATGTATCAACGATGGATTCCTTGAGAACTTATGCTTATTATTTTCCCATATGCTCTAGTTTAACTCTCGAAGGTGTTTTCCCCAGGGAGCTACCTCATAGATCCAGAATCAGAGAAATCCTCTTGGCACTGCTACCGTCTCGATAACGCACGAGTTTACACCGCTCTGTTTCAGAATTTAAGGTATTGTGAATTAGGAAGGTGTTTCCTTCAAATCAGTAGCCTGAGAGATCTTGAACTCACGCCCACGACCTTAACAAAAATCCGACTAAGAGTAGAGCTCATAGCTCGAGATTCATATGAAGGTCCATGTGACCTGGGTCTAGGAACCCTGTGCTAATCCCGAAAGGAGCTAGTTCATAATGGTTTCATAGTTTGGAAGTTCAATGCCTGGAATGTTAAAATTCATGATAGTTAAATTTAACCAAAATCCCTTAGTAATAAGAGCCATAGACAAATCAAGAACCTAACAAAGGATATGAATGGGAACCATTTGTCTGGAGGAAAACCTATCTCATTAGTGGCATGTTGAAGAAAGTGTATTTAATTTAACATGGCACATCGATATTGTAGTTGCATGAATAACTGATAATATTTGCAAACTTATCGATTCAATTGGTAAGAGCACCACTTTCTATGTGTTAGTATATTTTGAATGCTCTAGAGTAATCAATGTGATTTTGTAATTAGTGCACACCACACGTAGTGTATTTATATAAATAGGGTACACCAATTAATTTTACACATGTTTTATGAAAAAAATATTTAAGTTCAATATTGAATGAATATTAGAAATGGTAATTTAGTATAGTTTGTTTATTATATATATATATTTGTCTTGTGATATTTGTATGTGAATCGAGGAATATAGCCACAATAGTAGTATAAGTTCAACCCATTTAAATTCACATGCATATGGGAGGCCCAAGAAATGGAGATGGATTTATTTCCTCATTCTATTACACCTCAGACTCACCACCACCGTTTGGTGGATTTTGGCCTCCTCAAGTTTTATGAGGAGTCTAAATCCCTTGAGGAGAACACCAAGATACTAATGTAGTTGACCCATTTTTGGAATCATGAAAAGTACAACTTCAAGTTTCTCTTGATATGTGGTACCAACCAACAAAGGATAATATTTATTTCATCATTGGGTTATCTAGGAGGGGGGAGGATTTTCCCTATTTTACTTATCTATCACCTGGTGCTGCAAGAGAGAGTCAACTAGCAAATTTCCAAAGCTATGTCAATGTGGGCATTATTGACCCCAATATATTCTAGGTATGATTTGGGGTCAGTTGAGATTACATGCATTCATATCATAGGAAGTTAGGTTCTTGTACATTTTCATCACAACGCTGGCACAACATACTGTTAATGGGAAGCACATTAGTTTCCCTCTATTGTACTATGTATATAGTTTATTTTGCAGGCCCAGAAGGATTAGGTGGTTTGCCATTTTTTATGACATTTTTGTATTTCTTTGGATCACAATCATATTGTGTTGGAAGGGAGATGTCTCTTTCCCTTTGATTCAAACTTGATTACTTTATTTTTTAGAGGCTTTTGGTGTCTTGAACAACATTCAAATATCAGACTCCTAGGCTAATTATTGATGTGCATATTTTCACGTGGGGTAGATGTTTCCCAAGAGGGGCCAACCAGAGCACTTGTGTGCACTAGTGGGTGTAGATGTTTTGCTTCTTTAAGGTAATGAGTATGATTACATTCTCAATCTTGTATAGTGTACATATGCAAGGATGGACTAGCAAGCATGTCTAAACATCTTTTTTACTTCAGTTGATCCACCAAAAGAAAAAGGTAATAGCATCATTATCTTTTGATTATTTTATTTTCATATTTTTGGGGATTAGTTCATGCACAAGTAATTGATCAAAGGATTTTATTCAAATTTTCTAATTTTTATCATCTATTATTTTGAAAATATTGAATCATATACTAGTGAGACGCCTCCTCCCAAACTTGATACAGATATGGAAGAGGTCGATAAGCCACCTCAATCACACAAACTTGGCAAGCTTAGATTAGTTATGTGCATTGATGGTTGGATACAAAGTGGCACTAGTGCAACCTAGAATCATCACATAGGATCGTGAGTTGGTGAAGATCTATGTGATCCTTCCCCATGATATGACATTATTTGTGTCATATTTTCAGTGTCCCCATTCTATTCACCAATATCGAGTGACAAGGTATGAGATATGATCATCCAACTTCTTCATTTTCTTCATCTTCAGATGATGAGACACTTGAGGAGTTTACTCCTTCACCTCCTCCTCCTCCTCCACTGATCTAAAAATAGAAGGCTGACTTTTTATGCTATGCAAGCACCCTCTACTTCATTAAAATAAACTTTACAGGACCTTGCTTCATGTGTATAAATATGCAAGATAAAACTTTATGTGTTAAGTTTATGTATCTTCTTGTAAATGCTTATGTGTGAGGATATGTTCTTGTAAATGGTTAAATATGTACTTTCAATAAATACACAACAACAACACTTGCAGCAAATAATCCATCAAACACACAACAAGAACAACATGATAAAGGAGTTCACCCCCCTCCGGGCTACATCTCCTTGAGCCTCCATCAATGGACTTGGCTCTCTGGGATTAATTAGTCAAAAGTTCTTTTACAAGATTCTGCTCAAATCCAATGGAAAAACAGACTGTACCATTGAGATCAGAACACATAAAACCCCAAAAAATGACTAATAGAACTCTGAAAACGGATCATGGCTCATCCGGGCATGACCTCTTCTACATGTGGCCATAAGCTTCCCTGAGCTTCTCTTTGGAAAAAACACCTGTAAA
>JZKD02S2015161.1:81230-93302 GCA_000966675.3 Picea glauca
TGTGTTAAGTTTATGTATCTTCTTGTAAATGCTTATGTGTGAGGATATGTTCTTGTAAATGGTTAAATATGTACTTTCAATAAATACACAACAACAACACTTGCAGCAAATAATCTATCAAACGCACAACAAGAACAACATGATAAAGGAGTTCACCCCCCTCCGGGCTACATCTGCTTGAGCCTCCATCAATGGACTTGGCTCTCTAGGATTAATTAGTCAAAATTTCTTTTACAAGATGCTTCTCAACTCCAATGGAAAAAAATACTGTACCATTGAGATCAGAACACATAAAAACCCCAAAAATGACTAATAGAACTCTAAAAACGGATCATGGCTCATCCGGGCATGACCTCTTCTACATGTGGCCATAAGCTTCCCTGAGCTTCTCTTTGGAAAAAACACCTGTAAAAGTCTTCAAAAACCTCTGAAACCTGTCCCAATGTGTTCAGAGCATATCAATTAGCCAAAAATGATTATTCAATCACAGAAAACAAACATAGGCTCACCAAAACATGTCCTCGATCAATGAGGGCTCCAAGCTCCCTGGAGCTTGCTGAAACTTCAATGGTGAAAAACTTGTAGAATAAGTCTTCAAATGGCTCTAAAAACTGTGCCAATGGATTCATCACATCCAAAAACCCCTAGCTGGGCTTTTACGACACCTCAATCGGCCAAAAGATGAAGAAGTTAGGCCTCCTTCATTTTCCTCCTTCAAGCTTGCTGTCACTGGTTCGCCAAAATGCACCCTTGTGCTCTTTAACCAAGAACATGCTCCCAAAACGCATTAAAACCCAACACCCATGCACAACTGAATAACTGTGCAAACTGTAGGACGGTTAGGGCGCCTACAACCCCTAACCGCCTAACACCTGGGCATGTGAGGTCCTCCATACGACCTTGCATAATGTATAAAGGGGCTTCGTCTATAGGCAAATAAAAGTGTGACAAGTGGTGGTTGTTGTACAACTGTCGAAACCAAAATGCAAACCCCGCACTCCATGTGTTGTGGTCACATGCGGTGTTCATATATCCAAGGGCTAAACATTTGATAACCCAAAAACCAAACTCCCGCGTAAGTGTAGTAAGTGGTCGTATGTAAAGAGTGGAGTGACCGGGGGCTAACCCTTTGAAACACATAAACCCACGCATATATATAACCGATGGCCATTTGAAATATTACAAAAACCAATTCCACGTGCACTTTTAAACTATGGTCATATATAAAATAGCACGCGACCAAGGGCTGGGGCTAAGCCCCGGCCCGGTCGCGGCCCAAACCACACTTACATGCAATTCAAATACAATTTGTTCCATTAATATATCAAGTAACACATGGTGGCGCATTGGCTAGCAGAGGTTTGTAAAGGCTTTGGCAACAGGGGAGGTCACTGGTTCGAATCCGGTTGGCTCCATAAAATTTTAAACAACAAACCAATAAACCATTAGCCAATAAAGGGGTGCCATGTGGCAGCCCATGACTGGGCCACATGGCACCTTACCATTTGCCGAAAATGATGCCATGTGTCAAGATATTATTCACCCAAATGTCAGCCACATCAAATCTACCATGTTAGTGTATGGATGTACGGCCCTACCACGTCAGCCTGTACGGACTACCCAGTCAACACTTTTTTTTAACTGTTTGACTTTCCGAACAGATCGCTATATCTTTCGCTCCCGACGTCCGTTTGAGACAAAACAAATTGCGTTGGGTTCGTGATGATGAGGGCTACGCTCTTGTTCGTTTTTAGGCAATTTCGAGAATGTTTATTTTTGAGCAAAAATTTGACCCCTGGTCCAGATTTTGATCATCCACCACCTCCTCCCCCCTACCCCTCCTTCTCCACTTGCACCACCATTTACCGATCCACCATATCCTCCAATTATGCCACCAAATACCCCAACTACTAATTCATCTACTACTCCACATATGCCACCAAGTATCTATCCACCTATTAATCCACCGATGCCACTAATTGCACCAAGTATCAATCCATACATTGATCCAACTTCTACATTATATCTAGTAATCCTATAGGTGGTATGATCATATCGAGTGATATTGATCCTTTTGGAGAGATATATAAAAATATAGTTTCAATATTATCTAGTGGAGGTATTGATGCTTCTGGCTAGTGGAAAAAGTGATAATGCCTTGTTGATCTCTTTTCCTATTAGGGACAAGAGTCAACCTCCTAGGATCTTCTTGAAAAAATTATCAAGATCCCCTCTACATTTTTATAGAGGTGGTACTCCTCTTTCTCACTCAAATATTCAATATACTTGTTCAAAACATAGATTCATGCATTCATAACATCATCACCTGTGAGTGGACCAGGTGGTAAAATAACCGAGCACATGATAAATAAATAATAGTAAAAAGATGATAATCTCACATGCAATAACAAAACAAATACATACATTATTTCAAGTAATGAGAAAAAATATTTTAAAGCAAGACTTATAGACAAAAAACAAGACTGATGATATAGAAATCAAAGAGCTTTAAATGATTTCATTAATTTAGAATCATAATATGCATAGGAAAAATACACACAAGATATTATTGCTTTATAAAATGTCTGAAACCAAAAATGTTATGAACTCTTGGAATAGATCTCTACAAGAGTAAAAAATAATTACTCATAGATGTTCAAGTTCGAATAATGTGTTTCTCTATCGCAAAACACAATGTTCCTTATACTTAAATGATTAAAAAAATGTATTTTTCCAAATGGACTATGATGTGGCTCCCATGGACTAAATAAAATAGTATCAGTAACCTGGAAGACAAGGAGAAATGTAGTCAAGGATCAAATTTACAAATGAAAAATACACTTAATAAAGATAGATGATCAAATACTGGGATGAAAAGAGGGGAAATGATTGAAAAAGAGATGCACTCACAAAATAGCAAAGGAATGGCGGATGGATCTCTCTCTCTCTCTCTCTCTCTCTCTCTCTCTCTCTCTCTCTCTCTTGTAGATGCTTCTTCGCCGTTAGGGTCTTCATGTATTTATACCTGGGCTTTGAGCCTTCTTGGAATAATTGCTTCTTGGAAGTAATTTTGGGTTAACTATTTGTCAGGTGGATTTGAACCTTCAACTAATGCCAGGTGGTCTTCATTATTATTTACAAAGGTAACAAGCCACCACTTAATTTCATCCTCTAAAAATTCAATGAGGTCATTTAAATCACTTTCCCATGATTCTTTAATCACGCCCAACTCCATGTCTAGTTTTTGTTTAGTTATAACCATAGATTCTCTTATAAATTGTCGGCCTTCAAGGTATTTTACTATTTCAATAGATTTTAGGAATGCATCAGTTTTTTTTCATTAATTTTTGTACACGTGGCAATTGAATCTCTTAACATTTGTATCCTTTCCAACTAGGCTTCTCTTAATTTTTTTATTCTATGGTTTGAAGGAAATTGTTGTTGATTTCTATTATATCACTTAAACTAGAAACCTCTGCAATAAAGGTACTTAAAGATTTTTTATAAAAATTGTCATCATGTTCCAAGTCCATTTTCAAATATTCCGTGAATATGAAGATCCTTTGTGACTAATTTTTTAGGCTTGAACTAATTTCCCATGCTTGTGAAATAATATTAAGTCGCTTATTAATATTCTCTATGACATACAATCTAAATCCACTTAGATATTTGGTAGCCTTTCTTACCCGTGTTGATGTCCTTGGTGTACTCAGAGGCATTTGATCCGGAGAAATAATAGCCAATGGTTCGACAAATAATGGTTTGGGACTCAATAATTCCTCAAGTTCATTTATTATTCTTTTCAATATGACATTTTCTAACTCTTTCTCTAAGGTGGAATGAGCAAGAGCATCTCCAATAGTTATTTGTAGTTTTAGGAGTCTTGAGGGTCCGACTCCTGAGATGTCCACTTCTGAACTCCATTTTTGAGCTACTTTCTTATTTTTAAAGTGAGATTTTTCTATCTGTAACTTTTTCTCTTCTTTATTATATTGAGGATTATGCAGTGTCAAGGATTTATCTTCAAAAAATATTTTCTCTTCTTGGGCCAGCTCCTCTGCAATTCATTGTTTTCCAACAACTCGAAGGGATACCCAATTGGGTACAGTAGCACTATCTATTTCCATATCAACTACATTCCTTGGGCTTCCTAAATTCTGTGAATCCTTCGTTATTGAGCTTCTCTTTATTTTCTGTTGAGATACTACATATGCTATTTCAATATTAACAAGGGGTGGATCATCCTCATCGTGTCCTCAAGCACATCCTTATTATTCTCTCCTTTGCTTATATTTGATTCTTGTTTCTTTTGTGCAGAGGAGGAACTCCTATGTGTATGGGTAGCAGAAGAAGATTGATCATTGGTTTCATATTTACCTCTTTGTCTTAATTTGTTTTGTCGTTGTTGTGTTGGAACTAACCTCGGTGATGAAATCATCATTACATTCTTGTTTTCCCCTTTTCTTTTGAGTATTTGGGTTGTTATTGACAGTTCCTTCAACAATCCTTGTGAAAAGCTTTATATATCTCATGGATGTCAAATGTTCTGAAACAACTCCTCAGGGTCAAAACCTTAGCGAGGTTGTGCTTCCTTTAAATTAAATGTGTTTAGCATTTCAGAAACTTCTAACAAGTGGGAGACATTTCTTTCTGTTACAATGGAGACAATAAAGGGAAATGAGACGAATTGTCTCTTTCTCTTTTTGTAAAAAAGGATAGACCATGATTTGTACTACCTACATACATATGCAACAAAATATATATCACAAATAAATGTGGTAAGAAGAAAGGGGCTTCCATCATATCCATACAATCTAATTTAAGTATGGTCTTATTCATACATGCAAATTCCTTTTCCTTTGAGAAAATCCTCTACTTATTAGGTTATCCTTTTTGTTGCTTCTGCAGTCAAAATATATCTAAATTCTTTAAGAGATCTATCTTGAATAATACAAAAAAGAAATGGTGCCTTATGCTTCTAAAGCATAGGGTATTAGAACTAAATTGGTTTATTTTCAACATATAAATTTCCTCTCAAGGGTAACCCCTCAAACACATTAAAGTAGGAAATTGTTAGGACCAAATACGTGGTCATGAAGAATCTTTGAGTCTTTATATAATTGGCTAGTTGAAAATAAATCTCATTTGAGACTACCTCGACCCAATTGAACATAGCTTCTTTTCAGAAAGAGAAATGCAATACATATAAAAATGACCTGGGAATATGAGAAGTGGATTCTCGTCCCATTAATCATGCAAATAGCCATGAAAAATCCCGATACTCCACCAATAGAGTAATATGTAAATGGATTAAAGTTCAACTGGAATTTCTGTCGAGGGAACCATGAAATCCTTTAACAAATTCATCCCACCAACCTAGGAACCCATAAAAGAGTCAATGTCAGGAAGACTAAGACTTTTGTTGGAGACCAACAATCAAATCACTCTTTTAAAAATATTAGGAGTTAGTAGAACATGGTTCTTCCCTTCAACAAATACTTGAATTGTTCTTATTTTTTTATCAAATCTACAGACACACCAGGAAACTAGCTCCCTAAAGTAAAAAACTTTAGGCATGCAACCAACATTAACTAAGCTAGTCATCTAGATTTTTTTATTTTGCTTCTATTCAAGTGTTATACTATGAAACCACTAATATGTAGTCAACCAATGGAAGTATTTCTATTGGTAGGAAAGAGAGTTAACAATATCTCCACAAAAAGGATATTTCCTCCTTCTAGTTTCCATACTTCTTATTCATCCAATTCACTTTGATACATGAGACAATGAATTACATGGATCGAGCTGTTTAAAGGTTAAGTGCATGAATAACATTTACTAAAACATCCATTCAACATGTACAAATTTCCTTCGAAATACAGGAAACCATAAATATAAATTATTTTGAACAGCAAGTGGTTCATGGGAAAATGGGATAATTAATCCACATTAACCCTAGATCACCACCCTTTTCCTCATGAATCAGATCCTATTATTAGATCATAAATTACCCTCGATCATTGTGCAAAGTGTAAGATATGGATGAAGATTTCACTAAGTATAGATTATGGATAGAGATATCAATCCCTTTAGAAACTAGTTGTGCAGAAGCGGTAAATGTAAAGGTGTGTGGGAGTGCAGGGTTCATATATATGGAGAGTACGGAGTGAATACTATGTGAATTTCTCTTCACAATAATTGTGAGGAAGTGTAGGTGAACGAAGGTTCCATTTTTTGGAGAGGAAGTCTATGTGGAGAGGAAGTCTGTGTGGAAAAAATGTTAAGGTTAGGTTCACTACACTACATGAAATTTTGGAAATAAACTAAGTGTTGAACTATGCAAAACATGGCTAGTGTGAGAGGAAGGTTTTGTAAGGGATTGTTGAACCTCATAACTTCTTCTTTATTTTTCATTACTTTGCACTTATGTTTTTTCTAAGTATGTTTCCCTCCAATAATTTTCATTATCATGTCTTACCTCCATGACTTATGCTTTTTCCATACTTATGTCATTTTGTTGTATTCACAGGTTGGCAGACTCGCGGACTCACGGTCTATCACTTTTCTTCTTTGAACATTTTTTCCACACTTAGTTTATTTTCCATTTACGGACTCATGATCTCTTTCCTTTTGTATCTCCAGTTTTCACAAGTCCGTCCACATTCTCATTTGATTTCCTCCACTTCGACTTCCCATCGTGACATGTCCTTTCTCTTTCACAGTTCTTGAGTCATATTAAATGCTAATTCTACGAACCGAACTGTTTAATTGAAGTTTGAAAAGGTCTTTATTAATGATTTTTCTATTGAGGCAAATCACATTTATTTTAGGTTAATGTTCTCATCAAGGATCTAATGTAAAGGTTATTTCACTATTCTAAGCGGTATTACGGAGAAATTCTATCAACCTGTTGAATATGGCCAAGAGAAAACACCATTTATGTGGGGACTCCTTGAATTTATTCACCAGAGAAGATCACAATTACCATTGGTTGAGGTCATATTTATATTATTCAACATTACCATACAAATATAATAATAAGGTTTGGACATCGAGAATAACTCTCGTTGGTTGCGTCCCTGAGGTTTTCAAGTGAAAAGAGAGTGTCACCTGGTGTATTGATAATTTTTCTAGAACAAAAGAATACTTCCACTACGAAGAGACTCCCCTATTTCATTGGTGCCTTCAGTCTTCAAAAAAACGTTTAAGCTACCAATGTTGAACTTAACATACAAAGATGAAGAGTGAGAAATTTTCTTAGAGGGAAAAATAAAGGAATGGAGCTCCTGTAAGAATATTTACAAGATATTACTGCAATGTCAAAAGAATTATCTAGAATCTAGGTTAGTTTTTTAAAGGACCCTTATCGAGAAATTGTTTGGTTATTTACTAGAGTTACCGGTCAGGATTCTACAAAAACTATTCCCCGACTGGCACTATATTTTACATTTTATAGTTCATGAGAATGTCATCCTCGATTGGTGATTCGGTTTTATGAGCGGAATGAAAAGAAAACATCGATTTATAATATTAACACAGAGACACAGTGAAAAATAACAGAGATACAATAAAAGTTGACTTCTATTAAATAAGAAATATACTAAAAGCTGTAAAATGCAGACTGATAAAAAGCTTCCTAGAATGGTGGCAAATTATTTCTAAGAAGAGATGTGATGGCTATGCTCATTTGCAAGAAGATGAATACAATGAGGATCTCAAGGAATTTTTACAATAAACATGAATTGCAAAACCCTATAAATAAAAAAAGTCATGTGGACCCTGTTTGGGTAAGTTAGTACATCAACTTCCTGGGCTCGTAACTTTTGCATACGATATTTGTTTAAGGTGCACTATAGCTTGTTGGAAAGGTCTTGACGAGGATATTTATTTAGGGGAACAAATCAAAGCCTTAAATTTTTTTAACGTTCCCGATCGTGAAAAAATGTCGTTTAGGCCCTCAAAATGGCCCCAAAAGTTTGGGACCCAAAAAACTGCTAAAAATAGTAAGTTGCCATAAAATTGTTTTGATCCAACTGGAATAGGTGGGTTTGCACTGATATCCTACTGGATCAATCCTCCCCCCATAGGAATAAATTGTCTCCATTATGTTCATTTCCCCCATTAGATGAGGAAATTTCTATTGAATTTGGCCCCGGGTGAGCCACTTGCCTTGTTGTAGGAGCTTCCCTACTTTGACAACCCGATAAATTTGGATCGTCTGCTGGTGAGTTCCATTGAACTGTGTGTCCACAATATAATCAGTGGATGGATGTTGCATGCAGTCATGTTTGAGCTCTGTTGGTTTCAACTTTTCTTCTATCTCTGAGGTGTCCAATAATGGTGGAAAATAAGACCGAAGGGGGTCCTCATTGAACAATGGGTGAAAGCCAAGGAAGGGGGGAAGGTTGAGCTCAAAATAATTGTCACTAACAACCTTGGTGATGGTTTAAGGTCCATAACAGAGTGGAAGAAGCTTTTGATGGGGCCCTATAAGGCAATCTTTCTGCAAGTGCAACCAAGCTTTGTCTCCCACCTGAAACTGGTGTAGCACCCGGTGTTGATCATGGCACTTATTGTACCTGGCATTGGACTGGTATAAAATATCATAAACCTATTGGGTAATGTGTTGGATCCACTCAATGAACTGGGTGGAATTTTTAGCTTCAATTGGAGCATGCAGTGAGTCTTCCTGGGTGGTCGCAAGGGGTATTGCAACATCCATGGGACCCAATGGTTGAAATCCCAATCCCATCTGAAAGGGGATGTGGTCGGTTCAGCTATGTATGGATATGTTGTAGCTATGTTGAACATAGGGAAGACTCTCATCCCATGTGTGGGGGTTCTTGGAATTGTACATGCACAATATGTGCATGATCATCTGGTTAATGGCCTCAGTTTGGCCATCCGTATGGTGGTGGAAGGCGGTGGATTTGGTGAACTTGGTGTCCAACATTGACCAGAGGATCGACTAGAATGTGTTGAGGAACCGACTATCCTGATATGAGATAATGGTTTGTGGGATACCAAAGTGTACCCACACTCATTCAAATAAGATCGTGGTAGTGGCCTCCACTGTGATGCTCTTCTTGCAGGCGACCATAATCGCCATCTTGGAAAAGCAATCCAAAACCAGAAAAACACAATCATTTCCTCGATTGGTGGATGGAAGGCTCGAGATGTAGTTCATTGAGATGGATTCCCAGGGCATGTAAGGAGTAGGTAGAGGAGTGTACATGCCTTGTTTCTTAGTAGCCGGTTTGGCAATAACACAGGAAGTACAGGACCAAATATACTTTCTGACATCCTGTCAAAGTTTCACTCAGTAGAAATGTTGTTGCAACATTGCTACTATCTTTTCCACACCAAAGTGTCCTACCACCTGATTGTAGTGGGGTTACCAAGTCATCTTCGCTCACTTGCTTGATGGAGAACAAAGATGGACCAGATGGAACAACAACCCATCTTGAATATGGAAATTTGTGATAGTTGTGTTTGCACCCAACATCTGGTAGGTGTTGGCAAAGTCAGGATCTGTCTCAAAGAGGTGGGGCCATCCAGAGGTCTCATGGCTACAAGAGTCTAGAATTGTGGTGAGTTCCGCGACTGGAGGTTGGCTAAGGAAATCAATGACTCAATTGGTACTTCCTATTTTATACTTGATGTTGAGGTGGAACTACTGCAAATATGTGGACCACTTATAATGGTGGCCATTCTACAATTTTCCTTATGTTTGCATGAACTGCAATGGATTATGATCAGTGTGGATGACTATCTCCTTCCCGAGAATGTAATTCCTCCACTGGCAATAAGCTTTCACAATGGAGTACATTTCTTTGTCGTAATTAGGGTACTTATAGATGACATCTGATAGTGTCTCACTATGATAGGCCACGGGTTTGTCATGCTGAGTGAGGACTGCGCCCACAACATAGTCTGAAGAATCTGTCTTGATCTCAAAGAATTTGTCTCAATCTCAAAGGGTTGTCTCACAAGAGTTTCTTCGGATCATCAAACACTTTCTGTTGGGACAATCCCCACACAAATGTTTCCTTACCACCACCCATGGTTATTTGGTTGAGGGCCCATGCCATATGGGAGAATAACAACACGAACTTGTGATAGAAATTGGGAAGGACTAAGAATATTCAAAGATCAGTGAGTGTGGTTGGGGCTGACCAGTCATGGATGACTTGGATCTTGGCTAGATCAACATGCACACCATGTGCATCAACAATGTAGCCTAGGTATCGGACCCTGTCCATGCCAAATGATCATTTTTCCAAGTTGGCATATAGCTTGTGTTGTCACAGAGTGTGCACATGCTGCTGAATATGATGCAAGTGTTCTTTCCAAGTATTTTTGTATATGATGATGCCATCCATATACACCATCACAAAAGAATTAGTGAAAGGCCACAAGATATCATCCATCATCATCATGAAATTTGTTGGGGAATTTTTCAAACCAAAGGGCATGGCTAACCATTCAAAAATACCTTCTTTTGACTTGAAGGAAGTTTTACATGCATCTATATACTCTATTGGTACCTAATGGTAGCTAGAATTCAAATCAATATTACTGAAGTATTTGGCTGATCCAAGTGGATATTGGTGGCCACCCACCTATTCCAACTGGCTCCTCTTGTCCATTTTTGTTAATCATGTTCTTCTGTACTTCTTTGTAATTATGGGTTCTACACTTCTGGGGTTTTCTGAAGCCCCACCAATCCTCCAGGTGGATACTGGTGGACTCGTTCCTCATCCAACTGACTTATTTTGTATGTTTTCATGTCAACACATCTTGTTGTACTTCTAGGGATGTTTTGGGGCCCTAAACATTGTTTTCTTTGCTCGTCATAGTCAAACTGTAGATGGAGTCAGATTTTGATGGTAGAATGTGTAGCTCTATGAAATACCTTTCCAACGGGCTATCACGCACCTAAAACGAAGGTCGTATGAAAAAGTTACGACCCTGGGAAGTTGAGGTACCAAATTACACCAACTTACCCATAGGGGCCCACATGACTTTTGGCGTTTCACCTTCTAGGGTTAGGTTTTTGGATGTGTATGGTTTTGGAATTCATGACTAATATCAAAAGGGCCTTTGGAGCCTCATTTTAATCCATTCTTCTCAGACGTATGCACATAACAACCACATCTCTTCTCAGAGATAGCTACCACCATTAGAGGAAGTGTTTCAATTCTATAGTTTTACAGTTTCAACCTATTTCATTATTCAATAGAAGATATTGTTCACTGGATATCTGTGTTATTATTCATATCCATGTTTTTATTATATTCAGTCCATTAATCAGTTTGTTCCTCTCTTAAATGTGGATCAATGGTATCATAGCGGTCTTCTCTTCATTTACTTTTCTTCGTGCATGTCCCTGACAATATTTGGGTACAAGAAGTTGGAACACAAACCAATCGAGCCATTGCAATATCGGTCATGCTGAGCCAAACAAAAACCCATGGGGGATGAAAATAAATATGATGGAGCAGGAGATCCTATTAAAATTTTGCTCGAGGAAGCCCTCACGCGACAAAGGAATGAAAGATGGACAACTCTGAGCAGATTGTTGGGCTCCGGATTTATAACATTTTCTTGCTGGTTCTTGAAGATATTGTTTACTCTCCTGAAGTCTTTTGTTAAGCAAATGGCATTCTTTCTGTGCTATTCATATTCTGTTACACATATATGTTCCATTATATACATAAATCATGAAGTACCCCCAAAACCACAAATGAGCGAAGAATTCAACTATAAATGCAACTCTTCTGCGGAGAATAGCTGAACTTTGCAAGAATGCAGGGTGTTGGCTTGTAGTGGATAATACTTATGATTATTTTATATGGGTTGAAACATACTTGTGTAGAGGCCCCACACATTATCAATGTATTCTCTTTTTCTAAAAGCTTATGGTATGATGGGCTGCATATCCTTCTGAAGTTGAGGGCCTTGGAGCACAACCACTCAAAACACAAGATAATATGTGCTTCAATCATTGGACAAAAGCTTGCTCTGTATTCACTGGAGCTTGGCCCTGAATGGGTGAAGGAAAGGGTTTAA
>JZKD02S2015161.1:98997-129182 GCA_000966675.3 Picea glauca
AATTGATATCTCGAGCAAAGTTACCAACTGGTGCTTCTGATGATGTTGAAGTGTTAAAAGGTTTGCAAAAAGACATGGGGTTATTGTTATTCCCGGTAGTGCTAGTGGAGAACCAGGGTATGTTTGTGTTTTATTTGGGAATGCTTTCTTCTCAATTTCCCAGGTAGAAAGATCTCGGCAATATTATTCAAGATGTATATCTTATAACGCAAATTGTTGAGGTCATCATTTAATTCAGTTTCTGGGGTTATTGGGCAATATGAAAAACGCCAGCCATTATAAATACGAAGATCAGTTTGACTCTGCGATTTGAGGAGGAATCTCTACAGCTGGAACTTTCCTTGACAGAATAGTTGGTGCCCTCTGCCACTTCATAAATCCATACATGTGTAACGCAGTCATAAATCCGTGCATGTGTAACGTAGGGGGGAAACTGTTTGTTTGAATCGATGGTTCTCAACAAGAACTCAATAGCTGGCGTCCAAATTCGTGCATGTATAACGTGGAACGATTGACTGGGTAAAACGTGTCTCAAAATGCGTCTCATACTCCGATGATCTCTCAAAACCGTTTGTAACTTCTTGGGCGCATAGCCATACATGGTAAAAAAGGATCTGAAACGTTATGTAAAAGGGGGTTATGCTTGAGAAATGGAGAGGAGGATGGATAGATCATAGAGGAGATATAGGAATAGAACGGAGGTCGAATGCCCACGCACTTGTAGTTGTTATTTTCAATAAAGTAATTCAGAGTTTCAGTGATACGATTCCTGTTATTTCCATTTTGCTTTTGCTGTAGGTTATTCATTTTCAGTATGCGTTGATTGAAAGAACGACCTGTTGACAGAGAAGGCAGGGCCCCCTTCGATGGAAACAGAGCTGTGTAGATTGCATTTACAATAGACATTATCTTTCATCGGTTTCATAAAACAGAAATAGCATTTCATTTGGTTACAATAGAGAGTTTCATTGTTGCTGAGTTGTGTGAAGTAATAAGTAGCCGAATCTTAAATGTTCTCATCCATCAGTGTGCAGTAGGTCTTTTTCACGCATATGATCACTTTTAATTAATACAGAATAGTACCGGTTAGTACAGAGTAGTACAGAGTAGTGCAGAGCAGAGTAGAGTACAGTAGCTTCTTTCGGAAAGTTTCTTTTAGCAGTTCATAGATTAGTTTGGCATCCTTTAAACCCCCTCTTCAGCCCTGCATTTCCTGTGCTGGTTCCTCTAAGTCTACCTTCTCGGGTTGGCAATTAAATGTTGATTTACATGGTATATCTGCAGCTCGAAACAGATCCTTCGATGACTTCCCACAGGAGAAGAATCTTCATCAAGCGGCCATGGAACCCCCTTCAAGGTATAGGTAAATTTTGATATTCCATTATTTAAAGGATTGATAGATGCAGATGTTGTAGATAAATGGTTGAATCTTCTTGAAGGGTGTTTTTCGGTCCACAATTTTTCCAACAGGGAAAATATCACTTTTGTACTCCTCAAGGTTGTTCCCCATGTTAAATACTGGTAGGATACTTACTCCGCGAAAAGGGCTGTAGAGGAATATGCAATGTTTGTGGTGGCCCCTACATGGGATTCCTTCCAGGACACCATTAAATAACAATAATACTCTGTTGGAAGCTATGAGGACCAGTACACCAGATAGACCACCCTATGTCAAGAAAGGGACCCGATAGTACCAGATTTCACCAATATTTTCCATACCCTATGAACCAAGTTGGGTATCAAATACTCTGAGTGTAATCTGGTTCTCAAATACCATGGTTGTTTTCATAGATAAATTCAAACATAAATGGAGTTTCTGGACATTGCCTCATTGGGCACGAATTATAGGTACGTGGTCAAGATCGAGCTGAAATTTAAGCAGAAAAGGTGAGAGTTTGGATTTGCAAACCCCTCATAGTCGAAGCCAGGAAAAGGCAACACCAACCTACCCAACAAGGGACCAAGTCGATATGGCCACCCTCAGGACAACTAATCCAAGCGAGAACACAAGAAGGGCAATGAAAATATGAAGAAGGACACGGGAAAATGATGTGAGTACTATAAAATCCCTTGGCAAAACACCGAAGAATGTCTCTCCAAGAAGTCACTCATGGCCAAACTGAAGGCCTTTGAGTCAGAGGTCGATTATGATTTTGAATCAAATCCTGAAGGAGGGAATAAGATTATCGACGTTGAACCCAATGCCACTGTCGCTACTGTTAGGTTACGAAAAAGGTATAAATATCTTCCTTTTTCCCATAGTTCATGATATGATTTTGATTGATTCTTTAGACAGTTAGGGATAGATAGGAAAGAATATGATTAATATGTCTCTTAGGGTTGTTATTAAAGTTTTATTAAATAGATTCTAAATTACGATTGGAATGGTTTGATTTTGTTACAGAATTAGATAAATAACTGTTAAAGATAACCAAAGAGATTTTGGCTATGCGCAAGCTATTGGAGGTTGAAGACTTTTTAGGCGCAAAGCAGTTTGAAGATAATGCATTTTCTATATTGTAATTTTATAATAGTAAAGAAATCCTGAGGATCTTTTGATCCTCAGGATAGCTTGCTTTACCCAAACTATTGTAATATATAAGAGGGTAATAGATCCAGAAAAAAGGAGGAAAAAAACGCATTCAAGTAATTAGATTCAGAATTGTTCTGCGCAAGCAGTTTTTGTAAATGCTTTACCAACCATGGAATCAATGAAATTTTTGAGTGTTTTTATCATTTCTGTGCTCTGATTTTCTTGTAGCAGTACTTCTGAAGACTGAGGGCCCAGTCTGAAGGAGCTACTATCTCGTTCTGTAATTGTATCAGTTCGAAGTTTGATTTCCATTTTGTGATTCAGATCTCTTTTACAATAGCCAAGGATAAATGCATAAGTGTGTTAATGATTTTATGATTGTTTGTGTATAGAAGACACACATTTCCATTAGTTATTAATGATTTCCGTTATGATTTCCATTTCTAAAGTTATTGCTTGACAGTTCCTCACATTTTCATCCGCGTTATTCCTTTTCCTTAGATTTATGATTGTTGTTCCTTTCAAGTTACAATAGTTGTTCCTTTCGGTTAAAGTTACAATAGTTGATCCTTTCGGTTAAAGTTACAATAGTTGTTCCTTTCGGAAAAGTTACATTAGTTGTCCCTTCCAATTAGATTATAATTGTTGTTTCTTTCCGCAGATAGAGTAATTTGTCATTTCCTTTCTAGTAATCAGAATTCATAATTGATAGTTAATTTTGCAAGTCCTTAGTTAGATTCAATTACTGCTTTCTAGTTAAGGGAATTCAATAGATTAATTAGTTCCTTTCCATTTCACAACATCTTAGTAATCAGATTTCAATTCCATTTAGTTCTTAGAATCTTTGGTGAACGTTTGAGGAACTTGATTGTTGATGAAATCAGATTTGGTTTAGCTACACGATTTTAGGCTACCTGCAGAGACTTTGCTGATATTCTTGAGATAAAAGACGAATCTCCGGGTTGATAAATTAATGTTAAACTAAGGTTGTTTTTAGGACATATTTGGACACCAACATTTTGGCGCCGTTGTTGGGGATAGTGTCAAAGGTAGCATAGGTTGTGTCTCTGGAGGACCAGGTATTGAAGATGGAAGGTAAGAACCTATGTAGGTAATAAGTAAAATTCTTATGCCAACGCTTACCTCCAGTTGACACTTAAGAGGCTTCGTAGGTGCTTTATTTTGTTGAAATTTATTTTGTTGTTGTGTGAAGTGTGTATGACTAGAAAAAAGGATCTATAAAAACCAAAACCCCCACCAAAAATTACCAAAACCTAGGGTTCGATGATCCCTGGAAGAAGCACTTTCATAGACGAAATTATCAAAAAGGGTGAATCTCAAGCTTCGGTTGGACCTAGGAAAGGACCCACCCAAATCCCTCAGGCAGTAGTTTCACCAACTAAACCCCATGCTGAGATTCATAGCAAAACTGAAGGGACTGAGCAAATCTTTCAGAATATAGAACCCCCACCGCTCAACCCCTTAGAAGAGGGAAGCTCTAATAATCTGGAGGAGGGAATAGGAGAAACTAGTGGGGTTGCCAAGGCATACCCACCACCACCACCACCTGACCCTGAGTCTTCTACAAAAGAAGAAGGCATATCTGAAATCCTAGATAAAGGGAGTGCAGTCAAATTCTTTGGAAGACCAAATAACCAACAATTTCAAATAGAATACTTGGATCAATAACCTCCTGGAATTTTTTGGCACATTTTCGATCAAATGGAACAAGCAAATCAACAACAACCCCAGACCTCCACATTGGAGTATCCAATACTTGATCCAATTTCCAATGCCCCCATGAAAGCAATCCCCTTAAAAAACCTGCCAACCTTCCATGGACTGATTTCAGAAGACCCGGATGCATTCCTATTTGAATTTGATGTCCTATGTAGAGGGTATGACTACACCTTTGAACCCCAAAAATTAAAACTATTCCCCTCTACCTTGAAGGGAGAAGCCCTACACTGGTTTATGGGATTGGGAGGTAGAACCATCAATTCATGGGACCGGATGAAACAAACCTTCTTGTTAAAATATCAGGATTATTGCAGAACCAGAGACCTAAAATATGAAATCTTTCAAATGATCGTGAAATAAAATGAATCATTAGAAGAATATGTCGAAATATTTCAGAATAATTTGCAAAGATCACCCTATGGTACATTACCAGGTGAAGTACTCAAAGAAATTATGATCAAAGGCATGAGAGATGAATGGGTAGAAACATTGAATTTAATGGGGAAAGGTGACATTTATCAGGAAACTTATGAAGATATTGTTTTATTGTGTATCAGGTGCTCACGAGGAAGTACACAGACCAGGTCAGGAATGCGTATGTCCCTCACAAGAAATAACAATATCGCCAGTGGGGGTGTTATGCGAGCTGAAGTCAGTAATCTCCTAGAAAAATTTAAAACAGATATTTTGAGCACTCTGACTACACAATTGGATGTATTGCAGACCAAACAAAAAAAGGCAGAGGCAAAGAAGACCTTGGCTATATTTTTCCACAGGTGCAGAAAGAAACATGGTCCAAGGGAATGCCCCTTGGATATAGTTCGGGTTTGCACTATTTGCGCCAAGGATCACGACACAGAGGAATGCCCATCACTCCCTGGATTGAAAGCTGTATTCAAAGGAGAAGAAGAGGAAACATAACCATTATATCTGATGTATTAGTGCCTTCAGTGGTAGTCCTGACCTCAAAATACATTTCAGGGCCCTTCCTATTTATTTCTTGGACAGTACAATCAACATCATAATCCTGGACAGTATAATCAACAACAGAATTTTGGCAGCACATGGCAGGGTCAGCCATTTACTAATCAGAATTGGTAGCCCCAGTAGTACCCACATGCAATTCCTACCTGGCCAAACCAGTCTGCCACAAACACCAACTGGAAAAATCAACCAACTACAAGTTCCAATTGGCCAAATTCACAATACCCCACCTCATCCTAGAAAAATTCAAATAATACCTACCCTCCACAATGGCCTAACTCGACTGCCCAAAATCCAAATTGGAACTAGAACTGGAAGCACCCCATGGGGATGAATAACTAACCTATGGGGATGACCTCTCAAACTCAACCTCCATTAAAAACTCCACTCCCATTGCCCCAATCACAATTGCACCCTCAATTACCTGCCCAACCCCACCCGAATCCCAATAACAGACCAACTCAACTCATCCAGATTATGGAAAGTGGAGAAGGGGAAATCAATCCAGTAGGGTGCAATGAACTTTGGTTAAGATTGGGGCGCATCATCTCCCCCGAACAAAATGACGTTCCCCAAGAATAGGGGAATGAAAAAAAACCAACAATAACACCCTCGACTGTGGTAATAACAGAAGAAATCAGGCAAGGGAGGAACATAGTCGAATCACAAGACTTTGATAAGGATGCAATTATCTCCCATCCGTTCCCCGAAAGATTGATGATAGTGAAATCCATCGTATATCCTGACTTCGACATTGTAGGGGAACTCAGGAATTTATACATCAAAATTCCACTCCTGAAAGCCCTGCAAGACATACTGATCTACGCAGAGACAATCAAGGAGCTATGTGGGAGGAAGCCATTCAGAAAAATAAAAAATTCATCATCAACAGTTCATGTAGTGGGAGCCTTATCTGATCTAATTTTGGGTAGAGAAGCACCAGTTAAATATGCAGATCCGGGGAACCCCATAGTAACAGTTCAGATTCAGGGCTGTTCCTTTCCAAATACCCTAGTTGATTTGGGGGCGGCCATCAATATTCTAACTATGGAAAATTGCAATGCCCTGGGTCTTCACTCTTTCAACCCAACCCCGATTATGTTGCAGTTGGCTGATCGATCAGTGGTCAAACCACTCGGCACACTACATGATATAGCCATTTCAGTTGATTCTTGGGAATATCCCGTAGATTTTCTCATCATCAACCCAAGAAGTGGACTTGAAGGGAATCCATTGATATTGGGTAGACCATGGCTCACGACAGACCATGGATTGCGACAGCTGATGCGTACATAGGCTACCGATCGGGTACAATGACAATTGCTAGAGGAGGGGTTACAAGGAATCTCATCTTATATCCTCTAGCCAAACCTAGTCCAATGATCGTACACCCACAATTGCCACCACCATGATATCCTGAGAAGGATCTGTGTGCCCCACTAATGATGGAAGAAGCCCTCAAGCACAAGAATCAGCTAGAGGATGATGTAATCAGTGGGTTTATTAAAAACCCAACCGCTGTAAGTAACCCAACATGCTAGATGCTCCAAGCTATTCTAGACTGTGAAGCACAGGGAGACGCGCTGGAAGATTTAATGGAACAACAAATTCTGACTACCGCTGTTCACAACAGTAAATCTGTTGAGATCACACCAGGAAAGTCTCTGAACATTAATGCCAACCTAGAAGAGCAACAACAACAAAATATAATCCAAACTCTCTCTAAATACAAGCAAGCTTTTGCCTGGGAGTACTCTGATATGAAAGGTATTAATCCACAAATCTGTACACACCACATTTATATTGAGAAAGACGTCTAACCTATCCGACAACCACAAAGAATACTGAACCCCCACCTTAGAGATATTGTTAAAGAAGAGCTACAAAAACTGTTGGATGCAGATTTTATATACCCTATCTCAGATAGTCGATGGGTTTCCCCATTAGTCATCATCCGAAAGAAAAATGGGAAGTGGTGAATCTACGTTGATTACAAGGAACTAAACAAAGCTACTCAAAAATATCATTTTCCATTACCTTTCATCGATCAGGTCTTGGATACCTTGGCATGGAAGAAATTCTTCTCTTTCCTAGACGGTTTCAACGGTTACAATCAGAATCAGATTACCCCAGAAGATCAGGATAAAACGACATTCACATGTCCCTGGGGTACCTTTGCCTACAAAGTATTGCCCTTCGAACTTTGTAACGCTCCAACTACATTCCAAAGGGCCATTTTGAGCATATTCAGTGATCCGATTAGCGAAGGGCTCGAAGTCTACATGGATGATTTCACCCCGTACGACGATGACTTTGATCAAGCCTTGAATAATCTGGAGAAGGTATTGGAATGGTGCATCGCTACCAGGTTATGTTTAAGCCACGAAAAATGTCACATGATGATGACAGAAGGTGTGGTATTAGGGAATTACATTTCTGCAGATGGAATTAGAGTAGACCCAAAAAAAATTGAGGTAATTCTTAATCTACCTACTCCACACACACAAAATAAGGTACGTAGTTTCCTTGGTACTTCAGTATACTATCGTAGATTTATGCCAAATTTTTCAAAAACTGCTGCATCTTTACATGCTTTGACATGTAATGTAGAATTTCAATGGTATGAAAAATGCGATGTGGCTTTTGCAGGACTCAAGAAACTGATCTCAACAACGCCAGTGTTGAGGGGACCTAATTGGAAATTACCATTTCAAATTTCCACCGATGCCTCAGACATTGCCATAAGCGCTGTTCTGGGACAAGAAGAAGAAAAGAAACCCTATGCCATTTATTTCATTAGCAAGAATCTAACTCCATACGAACTTAATTATACAGTAACAGAGAAAGAGTTCTTAGCTTTTATACATGCCATCAATAAATTTCGTCATTATATAACAGGCTATCCAGTTATCCTGTATACTGATCATTCTGCCATTAGATATCTAGCTAATAAACCAATTACTAATGGACGAGTCAGTCGATGGTTGTTATTATTGCAGGAATTTGATATCACCATCAAATATCGACCTGGGAGATAAAATCTTGTCACAGACTTCCTGTCCCGATTCTAAAAATAGATGACTCATTAACAACTGAGGATCAATTCCCGGATGAGCATCTGTTTGCTATCGACACAAAACCACCTTGGTACGCTGATATAGCAAACTATCTAGAAGCGGGGAGATTACCGACACATTTATCATCAAAGGAAAGATGATTGATCATCTAGCGTAGTGCACAATTCACTTCGATCCGTGGATATCTTTTCCACACAGAAGCTGATCTCCAGATCCGGCAATGCGTACGAGAGGATGAAATCTATGACATACTGAAAGAAGGACATGACGAGCCTTGTGGGGGGAATTTTGCAGACTGTAGGACTTGACACAAAATCTTACAGATGGGCTATTATTGGTCCTCAATATTCAGAGATTCCAAGAAATATGGCCAGACATGTGACAGCTTTCAGCGGATGGGGAAACTAGGTTAGGTTGATGAAATGCCCTTGAAAACACAACTAGTTGTAGAACCATTTGAAAGATGGGCACTGGACTTCATTGGTCCCTTTAATCCAAATTCAAATCAAAAGGCCCATATTCCCATTGCAATGGACTACATGACCAAATGGGTAGAGGTGGAAGCTTTACCAAATGAAACAGAAGAAGTAGTCATCAAATTCCTTTTCAAATTGTTTGTACGGTATGGACTACCCAGAGAAATAATTACTGATGGAGGGTCACAATTTATAGGCCATAGAATCACCTCCACCCTGGACAGCTATCAAGCACACAGTTACTTCTCCATACCACCCACAAGCAAACGGGCAAGTAGAAAGCACCAATAAGGTCCTAGAGGCAATTCTGACAAAGACTGTCTCAACAAACCGACAAAATTGGGCTACTGAGCTGCCAAATTCCTTATGGGATTATCATACAACCTAGAATAACACCAATGGATACTCTCCTTACCATCTAGTCTATGGTAAAGAACCCATCTTCCCAATAGAATTCGAGACCAAGACCCTAAGAATGGCCCAGGAAATTGGACTAAATCTTACAGAAGCACATAAACGACGCCTTCAACAACTCAACAAATTGGATGAAGCACGCTTGTCTACTGTGGAGTGCACAACTATTATCCAGTGACAGAGAGAAACCTGGCATGACAAGCATATTAAGAAGAAATCATTCAAGAAAAGCGACTGGGTGCTCCTCTATGATTCTAGATTTCAGGACTTTCCTGAGAAATTACAGACACGATGGCTAGGGCAGTGTGAAATTAATGAAATCCATGATAATAGCATGGCTACTTTGAGCACCATCGATGGGTTTGGATCACCCTTTCTTGTCAATGGACACTGACTGCGACTTTACCACCAACCACCTTCAAAATATTCTTTCTATCAAGAAGTAAGTAAAGACCCTACGATGCAGATTTTGGCTGGCTGGGAAGGTAACCTAGCCACCCCAACTCCATAAATGATGTATTTTGTTTATATTGTACATACTGTACATAGTTTTCCAACTGAGTGATTAGTTTTTTTGTTTTATAAAAAGTCATCTAGGAAACAAGAATCAGGACAGATAACTACAATTAGCACCTTCTTTTGTTCCATACTCCTATTTTGTTTTATCATATAGACTCTGTCTTTTACATGTTCATGATGATGTTGTTCCTTTCTCGTGCACCTAATGTTCCTTTTTGAATGGAACAACTGTTGTTCCCTTTCTTGCTCGCCTGTTGTTTCCTTTTTTGAAACAAAACAATTGATGTTCCCTTTCTCGCGCACCTGTTGTTTCCTTTTTGAAACAGAACAACTGTTGTTCCCTTTCTCACGCGCTTGTTGTTCCTTTTTTTTGAATGGAACAACTGCTTTTCCTTCTCGCACAACTATTGTTCCTTTTCACACACCTGTTGTTCTTTCTCATGCAACTGTTGTTCCTTCTCACACAACTGCTGTTCATTTTTTTTTTTTTGAACAGAACAACTGTTGTTCCTTCTTGCACAACTGTTGTTCCTTTTTTTTGAACGAAACAATTGCCGTTCCTTCTCGTGCAAATGTTGTTCCTTTTCACACACCTGCTGTTCCTTCTCGCGCCTGCTGTTCCTTTTTTTGAACGGAACAACTGTTGTTCCCTTTTCATGCACCTGCTGTTTCTTTTCTGAACAAAACAACTACTATTCCTTTTTGTGCGATTGGAATTCCCTTCTTTACCATTCAAACGCTAGTCATTCCTCCAGAAGTGTGGATTTCATAAATTAATTTTCACCAGCACTATTTGTAATCATCATTACAACGACCTGTCATTATTTTGTGGATGGTCCCTCACACCTTATCAAAAACAATTTCGTGGAATAATCTCTCCTAAAATATCTTAAACCGTGTTCATAATCAATCGCCACCATAAGTTGTTTCTTTCTCTTATATACAAATATACCTGAATGATATTCTGTTTCTATATTATAAGGAGTCTCCAACACACTTTTACTTGGCATCTTTACACTTCCTTATACCATCCCTTACTCTTAAGGAGTAGATGAGCCTCCCTTAAAAAATAAAAATAATCTCTCTCTCTCTCTCTCTCTCTCTATATATATATATATATATATAATTTTTTTTCCCATAAAGAACGGGGGGTTTCATCACGAGCCAACCTACCACTATCATAGGATACTAACCTAAGTGACATTCCCACTATGGCTACCACACCAGGACAATGGCCTTTGACATATTCTTTTGTCAAAGGAAAAGAGGTCTCATCACGATCTGGCTTGTTCACTTAAGTTATAATCTAGTGAGTGGCATTATCATCATCTGGCCACCAAACCAGGATAATGGTCTTCTTGGGAAAAGATAATTCAAATATTTATTAAGAAAATATACATATAAATAAATATACACAACAATTTTTTTTTTTTTTTCATAAATAACGGGGGGTCTCATCACGAGCCAACCTACCACGATCATAGGATACTAACCTAAGTGACATTACCACTATGGCTACCACACCAGGGCAATGGCCTTTGACATATTCTTTTGTCAAAGGACAAGAGGTCTCATCACGAGCTGGCTTGTTCACTTAAGTTATAATCTAGTGAGTGGCATTATCATCATATGACTACCAAACCAGGATAATGGTATTTTTGGAAAACGATGATTCACATGTGTATTAAGGATAAAGGCTCATCTAAGGGTTAAAAGGCAACCCTGCCAAGGCTATGGATGCCTATGGGAAGCAACGATTCTGCCTGTGGTATGGAATATTATCTCAAAATACCAAGTTTCTGCGTGTCTCTAGATCTCCTTTACTCAAATAATGAGGCTATCATATTAGTTATACTCAATCACTAGGAAAAGTAACAATATTATGTTATGTGGACTATTAAAAAAATGAACAGATTTAATTTATTTTTGATTGATTTCTCCATAAATCATTTTTTTCACATAGGTGTAATAACTTTACAAATTCCACACATCAAATGACTATCATTTAAATGATTTTTGGTGGCATGTGTCTTTTTGAAAATTATATATGGTTAGCCCTACTGGCGACGACAATGCAATCATTACCTCTCACCTGAAATAACTGCACTCATTGCTTCTGCCTACACTGACGGTCGAGGATGACCTCTACATTAATGAGGGGGATGCTCAACACACTTCCCAACTAGCTGTAATGATTGCAATAAATACAAAACCCATGTCTTTATACATTCCCTATTACTGATATTTTCCATTTTTGGCATCTGCTTCTCCAAAGCTGGTCTAACCAAATTTGTAAAACATGAACGATAGTCATTCTTTCTTTCTCACATAAATATGGGTGGCAGAAGTGTGCGCAGAGAGCCGACATTACTCTAGATTACAGAACAGGCAAGAGAAATCCTACATCGCCTAGGGTGGACCGAGTACTTCAACCGCTTGCAAGGTTATGACACAAACGTCATGCTCGAATTCTTTCAAAACCTGCAAGGAGAAATCTTTACGGTGCAAGGCATACAAATTTCTGTTACTCCGGAAATTGTAGCAGAAGTCATAGGCCTCTCTAACACATGCATTCAATGGACAGGGAAATACACGAAGCTGAGGGAAGTTGTGGAATATTTCAAAGATTCGAGGGAAGAATTGGACAAAAAAGGAAAGGGACTTAATCCTAACACCCTTAGTGAACCATGGAAGGAATTGGCGGGGATAGTTCAGTGATATATCACCTGCGATGGACGATACATTGTAATTCGACCTCGCCATCTCAAATTGTTGGCAGACCTGAAGCAACGGTTAGTACTTAATTTACCTTTCTTCCCGCATACCATACTACATGAAGTTGCCTTGAGAACACAAAAGTCCAAGGATCCTATTACTGTCATTAGCCACCACAGATTAGTAAAACTAATAGTGGATAAAGCATTGAGTCAAACTTAGTTGACTTGGGAGAATTTGATTGAGGCCAATAGACCTCCACAACTGGAGCAAGTGACAGCCACCCAAAGAGAAATTCCACCACCTCAAACTGAAGTTGAAGCAGAACCTGCTCAAATCATTGAGGCCAATAGACCTCCACAACTGGAGCAGGCGACCACCACCCAAAGAGAAATTTTACCACCTCAGATCGAAGTTGAAGCAGAACCTGCTCAAATCACTGAGGCCCATACCTCACAGACTCAAGCATTAACAAAAAGAAAGAAGAGAAAAATGGTTGCTCTTAGATCCCCCCCTAGGACAAGGAAGAGAATCAAACAAATCCAGGAAACCACTAAAGTATTTCAAGATGCAACAGAGCATCCTGAAGAACTTCAAAATTTTATAGAACAACCTTTACAGGAAAATGTTCAAGCAATTGAGCAAGTAGAGAAGATAGCACAAAAGGATAATCAGGGAGACACCCAAACTGTAGTAGAGCACCTGACAAGACACTTTTTGAAAAGCTATGAGATAGAAATATCTCAGGTTTTGTGGAATTTAGGAACCTTAACTGACAAAGATGAAAATAATCTAGAAAAAGAACCAGAACCAACCTCCTCTTCAAAACTGCTGAAGACTTTCAAGACATTGAAATGTCCTTTCCAGACGACATAGCACAGGAGGAATTTATTTTTGAAACAGGAGACCCTCTTGGGCAAATAGAGCACTTGGAAAGAAGAGAGGGACAACCATCTGTTGGATGAAATGAAGAATACCTCGAGATCCCTCATAAACATAAATCATCCAAAAGCCAGAAACAAATTAGGAAATTAAAGAAAGAAAACAAATTGTTGAAGAAGAAGGCTAAGAGGGTTGTGATATTAAAGCAGAAGGTGAGAAATCTCAAGAATATTATCAAGGAATTGAGGAAACAGTTGGAACTAGCAGACAAGATCCACAAAAGAAAGAAAAACAAAAAGGGCAGGATGCAAGGAAGAAACCCTCTTCTTAAGAAAGGAGCTAGTACAACTTCTATAGGAATACAGACAGATCCTGAGGAATTAATGGTAGAAGAAGAAACATTTCAGGATGAAGATGCAATTCCTATAGAAACACAAGAGATGGATGATACTGAGATACATACAGACACCCTGATTTTAGAGGAAACAACTCAACTTTTTGAGAAAAATGCTACTATTAGGAGACTGGAAGAAGAACTACCGCAATCTCAGCAAACCCTGACTCAAAACAGAGGCGAATTACTGATGATAACAGAGTAGTTTCAGGAACATAGTACTATCATGAATAGACTGGAAGCAGAGCTTGCACAGAATGAGCAAGCATTAATTCACTCCAGAGAAGAAATGAATGAATATCAAGCATCCCAATCTCGGGCATAGGGTTCCATCATTCATGAGCTAAAAGAAGAATTGGGACAAGCCCAACAAGCATTGATTCAATCCAGGGAAGAGATGAGTGATATGGAAGAATACCAAGAATCTCAATCTCAAGCATAGAGTGTCATCATCGATAGACTAAAATAATAACTTACACAAGCACAACAAGCATTGGTCCAACACCAACATGAAATGGTAACTAGGACTGAATATCAAAGGGTTGTCAAAGAATTGAAGGACACGACAACAACAGAGGGTGAAACTTATGCGGCGCTTACCAGAGCCCAAGCGAAGACCAAAAAGGTGCAAACCCAATTGGACGAAGCTTTGGAGACACTCAAACACATCTGTGATGTCTAATTTGATGCCATCAATTGCAGATCACCTGCCACTAAGTATGTTTTATTATTGCTGGAACGGTAGCTATTGTTGACAGTGAAGGCCATCAGAGTAGGTAAACCCAGTTCATTTTCCACTGTTCCAGAATTTATTTCATGTTTCAGAGATCAGGAAGAGAAGGTACAATACCTTCTGTGCGAATTATATTTCAATAATCTCATTTTGGATGAAGTTAGAGGAGACAACCCTGGCCTCTTCATAGGGGACATACAATTCCAGGAATTCCTGTCCTTTACTAGGAACCAGGTCAGATGGGGTAAGGCTCACAAAATGTTCATAAATAGAGAAACTAGTTTAGATCTTTGGATTAGAGGAGAGCCTCCAAAATCCTTCCCAGCCATCATGCAACACAAGACCTTCATGAAAAGGGAAGGGTTTGTGGACTCATTGGCTCCTATCCATTTACATGTCATCCGCTCAGGTATCACATATTTTGGAGAATTCAAGGAAGAAGCTCTTGATGCTTCCAAGCTAAGATGGGATGTATCCTCCAATGAGGTTAAAAGTAGAGAGCCCTTTGGATATAGAAATTTCTTTGCAACAACCTTCAGAGTAGAAAGATATGCTAGACTACTCCAAGAGGAAGGACCTACTTGGATGGGATGCAGTTATAACCCCCCTCTCCTCTGGTTTCCTCCAGAAGTTTACCAGAAGGATTTTCAAATTAATAAAAAGAGACAGGACGCCGCTTTTGACGAAATTAAAAGAAACCATGGTTTCAGGAGACCTAGTGAACCAACTTTTCCTCCCTATAGTATAACTGGTTTACATGAAAGACTCTAGCTTGCATTAGGACATGCAAGAAGGTAAGTTGGGGGGTATGTTGGGTTACGAAAAAGGTATAAATATCTTCCTTTTTCCCACAGTTCATGATATGATTTTGATTGATTCTTTAGATAGTTAGGGATAGATAGGAAAGAATATGATTAATATTTCTCTTAGGGTTGTTATTAAAGTTTTATTAAATAGATTCTAAATTACAATTGGAATGGTTTGATTTTGTTATAGAATTGGATAAATAACTGTCAAAGATAACCAAAGAGATTTTGGTTATGCGCAAGCTATTGGAGGTTGAAGACTTTTTAGGCACAAAGCAGTTTGAAGATAATGCATTTTCTATATTGTAATTTTATAATAGTAAAGAAATCCTAAGGATATTTCGATCCTCAGGATAGTTTGATTTACCCAAACTATTGTAATATATAAGAGGGTAATAGATCCAGAAAAAGGAGGAAAAAAACACATTCAAGTAATTAGATTCAGAATTGTTCTGCGCAAGCAGTTTTTGTAAATGTTTTACCAGCCATGGAATCAATGAAAGTTTTGAGTGTTTTTATCATTTTTGTGCTCTGAGTTTCTCGTAGTAGTACTTCTGAAGACCGAGGGCCCAGTTTGAAGGAGATACTGTCTCGTTCTGTAATTGTATTAGTTCGAAGTTTGATTTCCATTTTGTGATTCAGATCTCTTTTACAATAGCCAAGGATAAATGCATAAGTGTGTTAATGATTTTATGATTGTTTGTGTATAAAAGACATACATTTCCATTAGTTATTAATGATTGCCATTATGATTTCCATTTCCAAAGTTATTTCTTGACAATTCCTCACATTTTCATCTGCGCTGTTCCTTTTTCTTAGATTTACGATTGTTGTTCCTTTCAAGTTACAATAGTTGTTCCTTTCGGTTAAAGTTACAATAGTTGTTCCTTTCGGTTAAAGTTACAATATTTGTTCCTTTTGACAAAGTTACATTAGTTGTCCCTTCCGATTAGATTATAATTGTTGTTTCTTTCTACAGATAGAGTAATTTGTCATTTCCTTTCTAGTAATCAGAATTCATAATTGATTGTTAATTTTGCAAGTCCTTAGTTAGATTCAATTATTGCTTTCTAGTTAAGTGAATTCAATATATTAATTAGTTCCTTTCCATTTCATAGCATCTTAGTAATCAGATTTCAATTCCATTTAGTTCTTAGAATCTTTGGTGAACGTTTGAGGAACTTGATTGTTGATGAACTCAGATTTGGTTTAGCTACATGATTTTAGGCTACCTGCATAGACTTTGCTGATATTATTGAGATAAAAGATGAATCTTCGGGTTGATAAATTAATGTTAAACTAAGGTTGTTTTTAGGACATCTTTAGACACCAACATCTACCACCAAAGTCTAACCAAGTGAACCAAAAGAACCAGAGGAAGGAGATCACCTCTTTCACTTGTAGATTTGGGTAAAGGGGGATCTGCTTCATTTCATTGTCGATAGAGGGAGTCAAAAGATTATAATTTCAACAAAGGTCATCAAGCGGTTGGACTTTCCAATGACACTGCACCCGCATCCCTACACCATCGGTTGACTTCACCAAGGAAGAGATCTCAATGTCAACCAACAATGTCATCTACCCTACGACATCAAGCCTTTCAAAGATGAGGTACTGTGTGATATTGTTCCCCTTGACGTTTGTGATGTTCCTTTAGGACAACCATATTTATGGAAGCATCATGTTGTGTATGAGTCTCGACCCCATAGTGTTATTATTTCTTTGGGTAGACAATTGTATAGGATACCAAAGGTAGTGCTGCCTACTGCTATTTATTTAATATCTACTAAGAAATGCAGTAAGGTCATCTCACAGACCGAGAAGTTCGTATTATTTGTGATCCATGCTCATAGTAAGTAGAAGGTCTCCACCACATCTATGGCCTCTACACAGAGCCTCTCTTTATAGTAGAAGCAATTGGACGGGATCGTGGAAGAATACCGAGACATCTTCCCCTCACCTACATGGGTACCGACACACTGCCAATTCAAGCATCCAATTGATCTGAGGCACACCTCTACCTAATGGAATAGTCCATCATCGCTCATTGATTGAAAATGACGAAATCAGGTGACAAATCCAAGAGCTTCTTCAAAATGGGAACATCAGACCCAACTCCTCCCCTTGCGGAAGCTCGATTGTACTGGTGCAGAAGAAGTATGGGGCGTGACGACTTTGCATTGATTACATAGCCTTAAAAAATTCATAGTTAGGAACTGGTACCCCATTCCTAGGATTGATTACCTTCTTGACCAACTCAAGGGGGGAGATTTATTCAACAAGATTGACCTAAAGTATAGCTACCACCAGGATCCCATTGAACCAACTAATGTATGGAAGACAACCTTCAAATCTAAAGAAGGTCTCTTCGAATGGCTAGTCATTCCCTTTGGATTAACAAATGCACCAACCACTTTCATGAGGTTGATGGATGATGTATTGAGACCCTTCACCAACTCCTTTGTGGTGGTATATTTGGATTACATCCTCATCTTCAGTATAATGTGGGAGGAGCACATGCGACATATTCAACAGGTTTTGAGCACTCTGCGACAACACAAGTTATATGCCAACTTGGAAAAAATATCTTTTGGAATGAGCAAGGTCCAATACTTGGCCTACATTGTTGATGAGCATGGGGTACATGTTGATCCAGCTAAGATCCAAGTCATCCGTTACTATCCAATCCTGACTACACTGACCAAGCTTCAGAGCTTCTTGGGACTAGCCAACTTCTACCGACGGTTCGTGTTGGGATTCTTGCATATTGCATGGGCTCTTAGCTAGGTGACAAGGGGAGGTGGCAGGGCCAAGTTCATGTCGGGGAAGGAAAAAAAACAAGCATTCGATGATTTGAATCATCGCTTGTGCTCAGCTCCAATAATCTCCTTTCTCGATCTGCAACAACCGTTCGAGATTGAGACTGATGCATCTGACTATGATGTGGGTGCATTTCTCACTCATCATGGGCATATGGTGGCATACCATAGTAAGACACTCTTCGATACTTTCTGAAAATTCCCCACCTATGACAAGGAAATGTATTCCATTGAAGAAGCCTTTCGTCAATGGAAACATTACATTCTGGGAAAAGAGACAATCATACACACTGATCACAAGCCTCTGCAGTTCATATAGACACAGGGGAAATTGCAGGATGACTGCCATCAGAAGTGGTCCACCTACCTGCAACAGTTCCATCTCAACATCAAGTATAAGACAACTATCTCAAATCATGTTGTTGATTTCCTCATTCGGCCTCCTGTGGCTCCAATCACAACTATGCTCCATTCTTGTGGACATGAATCATCTGAGTGGCCCCAACTTTATCAGCAAGATCCAGAATTTGCCACCACCTATCAACTCTTGGGTACATGCGTGACTGTCACCAATTTTCACATTCAAGACGAACTCTTATGCCACCTGGGCCATCTTTGTGTTCCTACAAGAGAGTGTGAAAATATGATTTGGGAAGCCCACTACAGTCGGGTGGAAATAAATTTTGGCATGGATAAAACTGTGGTTGTTCTTCAGAAACATTTTGATTGGCCAAAACTTCGACATGACGTCAAAAAGTATATCATATCTTTCACTTCCTATGCCATTTCCAAGCCAGCCATCAAGAATAAAGGCTTATACACCCCTCTTCCTATTCCTAAGAAGCCTTGGGAATCCATCTCAATGGATTACATGTCTGGCCTGCCATTCACCAAGCAAGGAAATGACTGTGTATTTGTGGTCGTTGATCAGTTTTTGAAGATGGCCATCCTCATAGCCTGGAAGAAGAATATCACAACGACATATACTGCCAAGCTCTTCTTCGAACGAGTGTGAGTCTACTTTGGGATACCACATACCATCATCTCCGACTAGGACAACAGGTTCCTCAACACATTTTGGTCAAGTCTCTGGTCATTGTTGGACACCAAGCTCACAAAATCCACTTCTTTACACCCTCGAACTGATGGAAAAACATAGGTTTTCAATCAGATGATTGTGCACTTCCTACGCATGTACAATTCTAAGAATCCACGTACATGGGACATGAGTCTCACCTATGTTCATTACAGTTACAATGAGGCTCTCCATAGCTCCACTGACCATATCCCATTTTAGGTGGGTCTAGGATTCCAACCCTTGGGACCCATTGATGTTGCACTTCCTCTTGCCACCACACAGACAAACTCTTCCCATGATCAGTCTACGATCGACAAAGCCACCAGATTCATTGAGCAGATTCAACACATCCGCCAACAGGTCCAGGAGATTTTGCAGAAATCCAATGCTAAGTACAAGTAGCGTCATGATCAATATAGGGTACCACACCACTTTCAAGTTGGCAACAAAGTATGGTTACATTTGCAGAAGGAGCGTCTCACGGGGCCCCATTGAAAGATGCACCCACTTTTCTATGGGCCTTACACTATCACCAAGGCTATGGGTAGCAATGATTTTGAGATCAACACTCCACCCTTCCTTGGCCTGCATCCAGTGTTCTATGTGGACCTCCTTCGACCATATTTCCCACCATTATTGGACACCTTAGAGATCGCAGAACAACTGACACAAACAAAACTCAACCATGAATGCATGGAACAAGCATCCACTGATTATATAGTGGACACACAATTCAAGGTCACTTTCCAACAGAGGATCCAACTTTATCATGTTTTCAAGGCAAGGAAACTCCTACACCAAGGCAAGTGGCTCACCCAGGGCCAAATCCAATAGAATTTTACTCACCTTATGGGGGAACTGAACATAATGGAGACCATTGCGACCTAAGGGGGGAGTATTGATCCAGGTGGATATTGGTGGCCACCCACCTATTCCAACTGGCTCCTCTTGTCCATTTTTGTTCAGTATGTTCTTCTGTACTTCTTTGTAATTATGGGTTCTACAGTTTTGGGGCTATTCGAAGCCCCACACATCCTCCAGGTGGATGCTGGTGGCCTCTTGCCTAATCCAACTGGCTTATTTTGCATGTTTTCATGTCAGCACATCTTGATGTACTTCCACGACCGTTTTGGGGCCCTAAACATTTTTTTTGGCTCGCCACAGTCGAACTATAGACAGAGTCAGAGTTTGATGATGAAATGTGTAGTTCTCTGAAAGACCTTTCCAACAGGCTATCACGTGCCTAAAACAAAGGTCGTATGAAAATGTTAAGACCTTGAGAAGTTGAGGTACCAAATTACACCAACTTACCCATAGGGGTCCACATGACTTTTGGTGTTTCACCTTCTAGGGTTAGGTTTTTGGATGTCTAGGGTTTTGGAATTCATGAGTAATATCAAAAAGGCATCTAGAGCCTCATTGTAATCCATTCTTCTCAGACAGATGCACGTAGCAACCATATCTCTTCTAAGAGATAACTACCATCATTCAAGCAAGTCTTTCAGTTCTGCAGTTTTACAATTTCAACCTATTTCATTATTAAATAGAAGATATTGTTCACTAGATATATATGTTATTCTTCATATCTATGTGTTTATTTTAGTTAGTCTGTTAATCAGTTTGTTCCGCTCCTAAATCTGGATCATTGGCCCCCATGAGTTGATCAAGGAGATTGTCGATTCGGGGAATCGAGTATCGGTTCCTGGCTGTGATTTTATTTAGGGCTCGGTAATCAATGAATATTCTCTAGGTCTCAAATTTCTTCTACACCATCATGATTGGGCTTCAACAAGGTGATGATCTAGGTTGGATGTGCCCCTTGTGGAGCAATTCTTTGATCTTATCCTCATTTTCTATCAGAGAGCGGAAATATACTAGCCCATTGGGTAGTGGTGCGTCGAGGGTCAGATCGATGGGATGATTGACCTAACAAAGTATAGGTACCCCAGTAGATGATGAGAAGATGTATTTGTATTCTTCCATGACCTTATGCACTTTCTTCTACTGTGTGGAGAGGTCGGTCGCAGAGACCATGGATGTGGCTACAACCTTTCTCTCACTCTGAGAGAGAATCATGAAGAACACAAACTTCCTAGTCTGAGAAATGACATTCCTGCATTTCTTGGCATATATCAAGGAAATGACACTAAGTGGGACTACCTCGGGTATCCTGTACAATTTCCCATTCAAAGTAATAATAACACAGTGAGGCCTAGAATCATATACAACATGACGTTTCAATAAATAATTTTGTCCCAAAATAACATCACAAACTTCAAGGGGAGAAACATCACACAATACATCATCTTTGAATGGATTGATGTCGTATGACAGATGACACTATTGGATGATGCGGATATCACTTCCTTGATGGAGCCATCTGATGGTGTAGGGCTGCAGGTGTGGCGTTGTCGGCAGGGCTAGCTGCTTGACACCCTCTGTTGATATGAGGTTCTTTTGGCTACTGCTATCAACGATGAAGTGCAATAGAGTTCCTTTCACCCACATATTTGAATGAAATAGGTGCTCGCTTTACTCTGGCTCATCAGGTTCATCGAGATGGATCTTGGTGGTAGCAACGGTGGCACTGGGTTCCACATCAGTGATCTATATACCTTTTTCTGGTTCTGACTCAGAGTCAAATACCACATATGATTTAGAGTATTTCACCTTAGCCATTAATGACTACTTTGAGTGGCAATCAACAGTGTTATGCCAAGGGCTCTTATGGAAGTCACACCACTTCCCAGTATCTTTCTTCGTCTTCCCATTATCCTTCTTTACTTATGGCTTGGACTGGTTGCCCTAATGTTTCCCATCTTTTCTCTATCCTTTGTTCTGTGGGTTGGGACTACCCTTTCCCTGCTTCTGATGTGAGGGGTTCCCAGACCCAAAATGTTGTGTCTTTTGTTTAAGATTCTTCTTGATTTTGACGACATATCGATAGGCCGCACCTAAGGATGAGATGTCCAAAAACTCCATTTATGTCTAGATGTATCTATGCAGATCGTCGCAGTACTTGAGCACTATATGTCACTTAAAATCTTTGATACCCAACCTTGTGTGCAAGGTATGGAAGACATTGGTGAAATCTGGCACTATTTGGTCTCTTTCCTACCGCATTGTTAAGATCAACTTGGTTTAATGTATCGTTAAGTGAAAGTGTGTTTCTTTAGTATGCATTTGCAATATGAAGGTCACAATATGTTCCTGACATAGAGTGATATGATGGCCCATATTCTCCTTGATATTGATGACTACATTGATATGTGGCTTAACACCTGATTTTTCCATGATATATATTTAAAGATGATGGAGGGTCATTTTCTAATGATTTATTGTGAGAAACTCTCTATAATATTTTGTCTTTTCAATTAATAAGTTGTCTCAAGTGGCCATGTTGATTGGGGCAATGGATGTTCCCCATAGTGATTTTACCACGTAAAAAAACGATGTGTTGATATTTGATCTCGTTGTGTGAATGGTTACTGAAGGTGTTCATCCTCTATTGGAATACATGTGTTGTCAAACAATCAGATCATCAGTAATATTAAAATTCGTTTTAGAAGAGATTATTCTTTCATCATTTTTTTGAGGATTTTGCATCATATTTCTATGATTTGTTTTTGAAGGAATATTTTCTAGAATAGAAGGGCCACCTTTAACTCCTTTTTCTCTTCCCACTTTTTGAAGAATAGAATTTATTCCTTGGAAATTATTTAATTGAGCCCTTGTTTGGACTACATTATCTTTTTCCTTTAATGGTTCCTCTTCTTCAATTACCAAGTCTCCTTATAAAAATGGAATTTTATCATCATCCATCTCCATGGATTCAAGAATTCCAGAAGGTTACTCATTATTGAATTCTGGGGGATCCATAAATTGATCTTCATCCTTGATAAGTTCATCATTAATTTTATCTATTACAATAGAATTGAGATTTTGAAATTGGGGAGATCTATACCTAGGATTTTTAGCATTTTGGTTTGTTTATGGATGTTCCCTTAAGATATATGTGTGTGATCCAATATTATGATGTTGTGGACATGGTATTCATTCTTAAACTCTCCTCATTCGAGGTATCTCATTCTACATCAATCTAAAATTTCTGCTCAATTGAGTTATTTCTGCATCTTTCTTTGCATGAGCAAGCTATTTTGGTAAAGGAAAAGTAAGAACATTTGGTGGTTGACCATGAAATATTCCTCTTGCAATTTCTCTTTCATCTACATTTCATACTAGAGTGGATTTACTATGATCTAAAACTACAAGGGACATCATATGTCATTGAACTCTTCCCAAAATAATATCTGGATCAACATTTCTTTCCAACACATCTTCTTCAATCTTCTATGATTTCCTCATAGCCTCTTTTAATGTAGTAATTCAAGTAGATTTTATAGCATATTTTACATTTTAAAGAATTTCAATTTTTAAACATCTCAGAATAACATGGTCATTAGGAAATTGATCCTCTGGTATTTGTTTTAGAGTCCTAAAAAACCAGAGATTAAAATTTCTGATATTTTCATTCTTCTTGAAATGAATTTGAGTAAATTGAGTTAATAGGGTATGATATGCAATAGGATGAGCATATATTCCCATGAATGCGTACTCAATATCATCAAAACATGTATTTTCATTTTTTGGAAAACATAGATAATAGTCATAGGTTGTACCAATCATAGTTTGCAAGAATACTCTGACCATAACATCATCATGCACTACCTCGTGTATGTCACAAATTGTCAGAATGTGATCCAAATGTTTATCATGATTCATTATACCATCACCATTTAATACTAGAAATATCTCAATGGGAAGATTTGGCAATTAAATTTTTTCACCTTGAATAGTCAGAGGACTTAATCTTTGTCTCCATATCTGGTTTCTTTGCATGTCATTATTTCTTCCACCTTCTTCTCATCTTTCTTCATTTCCGAGTTCATAATTTTGTTCCTCATGGTCTAACATCTCTTATTGATGATTAGGAGTTGATTGAAATAAAGAGGTAGAATCTTGAACCATAGAGTTATTGAATTTTTCAATAATGTTTCTTCTTCTTCTAGTTATAGGGCCTTCAAAGTATTTTGAAGTGTCTAATATTGAAAGTCTTTATTTGAGTCTCTTTTCAAAATTATGAGGAACTGGGTTCTCCTATTGAGCCAATACTTTCCAAGACAACTCAATTTATTTTTGGTTCTTTGTTGTTTTGAGGAACAAAGAATATAAATGATTCATAATACTTATTTTGTCATCCAATCTAATGAGAATATGAGGTTGGACTGGATTAGGATGAGTCATCAACTAGAGATAAAATATTTTAAAATTTATTCATTTTTCCCCCCTAGTATGGTCGCCAAAAATGTTGATCTCTTTTCTCGTTAGGGTCAAGATTCAACCTCCTAGGGTCTTATTGAAAAACTTATTAAGATCCCACCTACATTTTTATAGAGGTGGTACTCCTCTTTCTCACTCAAAAATTCAATATACTTGTTGAAAACGTAGATTCATGCATTCATAACATCATCGTCTATGAGTGGACTAGGTGGTAAAATAATTAAATAGATGATAAAAAAATAATAGTAAAATGATAATAATTTCACATGCAATAATAGAATAGCTAGATTCATTCCATCACAATCATTATTTCAGGTAATGAGACAAAATATTTAGAATCAAGACTCATAGACAAAAAATAAGATTGATGGTCCAAAAAAAGAGAGATTTAAATTATTTCATTCATTTAGATTCATAAGACGCATACGAGAAACACACACAAGATCTCATTGATTTATAAAAAGTATGAAACCACAAATGTTATGAACTCCTATAATAGCTCTCTGCAAGAGTAAAAAATAATTACTCATAGATGTTCAAGTTTGAATAAAGTTCCTACATGTCTCAATACATAATGTTCTTGATACTTAAATGATTAAAGGAAATGCATTTGTCCAATTGGACTAGGATGGGGCTCTTGTGGACCAAATAAAATAGTATCGGTAGCCTGGAAGACAAGGATAAATTCAGTTAGGGATCAATTTTACAAATGAAAAATACACTTAATAAAGTTGGATGATCTAAGACAAGGATGAAAAAATGGGAAATGCTTCAAAAAGAGATGGACTCACAATATAGCAGAGGAATGGAAGATGGAACTCTCTCTCTCTCTCATATGATTCTTCGACGTCATGGTCTTCATGTATTTATACCTAGGCTTTGAACCTTCTTGGAATAACTACTTATTGAAATTTATTCTGAGTTAACTAATTGTCCCAATGATTTCTTGAGCCACTCTTTAATGTATTCCTTCATTGGCAGGACAATGATGTCTTGCTTAATCTTGAGTGAGAACATATATTCCTCAATTTCTTTAAATTCAAAATGAATTTGTTCGATTGATGTCAGGTGGTATTCATTATTATTTACAAAGGTAACAAGCCACCACTTATTTTCATCCTCCAAAATTCTGTGAGGTCATTGAAATCGCTTTCCTATGATGTTTTAATCGTGCCCAAATACATGTCTAGTTGTTCTTTAGTTATAACCATATAATCTCTTATAATTTGTGGTCCTTCAAGGTATTTTACAATTTCAAGATATTTTGGGAATGCATCACTTCTTTTGTCATTAATTTTTGTATAGGTGGAAATTGAATCTCCTAGAATTTGTGTCCTTACCAACTAGCCTTCTCTTAATTGTTTTATTCTATGGTTTGAAGGAAATTGTTGTTGATTTCTATGATAATAACTTAAACTAGAAGCCCATGCAATAAAGGTACTTAAAGCATTTTTATAAAAATATTCATCATGGTCCAATCCCCTTTTCAAATATTCTGTGAAGTTGGCGATCCTTTGTGATAAATTTATTAGGTTTGAATTAACTTCCCATGCTTGTGAAATAATATTAAGTCACTTATTAGTTTTCTCCGTGACATGCAATCTAACTCCACTAAGAAATTTGGCGACCTTTCTTACCCGTGTTGATGTCCCCGGTGTACTCAGAGGCATTTGATTTGGAGAAATTATAGCCAATGGTTCTGCAAACATTGGTTTGGGACTCGATGCGTCCCCAAGTTCATTTATTCTTCTTTTCAATATGATATTTTTTAACTCTTTCTCTTAGATGGAATCAGAAAGAGAATCCCCGATAGTTATATGTATTTTTAGGAGTCTCGAGGGTCTGACTTCTTAGATATCCACTTCTGAACTAAATTTTCGAGTTACTTTATTATTTTTCACGTCGACTTTTTCTATCTGCAACTTTTTATCTTCTTTATTATATAGAGCATTATGTAGTGTCAAGTACCACTCTTCAAAAACTATTGGCTCTTGTTGGACCAATTCCTCTCCAATTCACCAGTTTTCAGCAATTCAAAGGGCTACCCAATTGGGTACAGTAGCACTATATATTTCCATATCGGTTGCATTCCTTGGGCTTCCTGAATTATATGAATCCTTCTTTCTTTACCTTCTCTTTATTTTCTGCTAAGATATTATATTTTTTCTTTCAATATTAACAAGGGGCGGGTAATCCTCATTGTCTCCTCCAACATGTCATTCATTATTCTCTTCTCTGATTATATTTGATTTTTGTTTCTTTTGTGCAGAGGAGGAAATACTATGTGTAGGGGGGAAGAATAAGATTGAACATTTGTTGCATATTTACCTCTTTTCCTTGTTTTGTTTTATTGTCGACGAGTATTGGAACTAACCTCGGTGATGAAATCATCATTACATGCTTGTTTTGCCATTTTCTTTGGGGTATTTGGGTCTTTATCACTAGTTCCTTCAACCATCCTTGTGAAAAGGTTGTTATATCTCATGGATGCCAAATGTTCTAAAAAAAATCCCCTCGGGGTCAATACCTTATAGGGGTTATAGTAAAGAGCAGTGAGATAAATTTCCTCTTTCTCTTTATGTAAAAAATAATAGATCATGCTTTGTACTTCCTACATACCTCTGCAAAAAGATATCTATCACACACAAATCTAGGAAGAATAAAGGGGATTTCATCATATCAATAATATCTAATGTAAGTATGGTCTTTGTTGAAATATTGGTTGTCATTGATGTCAACCCTTGATGAAGTTTGGTATCCCCAAAGGTATGGTTATGGAACCCGTAGTTGATCAAGGAAAAATGTCATGAAGGATGGTGTGAATGAAATTAAATCACTCTTGGAATGATATTCCTCGTCATGCCATTTATGGTGATAGGTGGTACACCATGTGGTTCCTCACGACCGAGGAATTATGGCCTTGTGAAGTTAGAAGCCCCAAAGAATGGTTAAGAAGCCCCTACTTAGTTACAAGTCAATTAAAGAAAGGGTAAAGTGGTTGTAACAAGAAATTTAAGAAGCCCCTAAGATTAAGGAAAGAGGTTACCCAGGAAAAGTATAAATACACCTCAAGGTGTCATTCACAAGTACATTCACTCACTTGTTCTATTGATTATATTCTAGTGAACTAGTGATTTATTTAGTAAGTTTGTGACGGTGAAATTTGAGGTAGCGACAAGTAGGAAGTGCGGGAGTTTCAGGGTTGCAGAGGAGAGTGAAATTATCTAAGGAAACCTTATTTTGGTTAACTCCAGCGGGTCATACCACTAGTGTCCCACAAGGCGTCCTCGTAGGTTGCATAGTGCTTGTCATGTGAGGCCTCGTGTGACAGGTAATCTTAGTCCCGCGACGATAAAATAGAATTGGGGTAAATGATTGTGACAAGTCGCTAAGGTCAGAGGAAATCTATAGGTCTTCACTACTATGTATCAAGTTAGCTACATAGGTATAGGTATTCTTATGTGTGTGTTGTGATGATTATACTTGGTTGTGGTATGGTACATGCTTAAGGTATGTTTGGCTTGGCACATGGTTGAGGTACATCTTGGATACATGGTTGATTGAGGTATACTTTCCTATTTGGTTATGAAATGATTGTTATGGTTCATCATTAGAGACATATCTTTGAGATGTGTTTTGGGTCTCCCTTTTGACATCTATAGTTACCTCATTTTTTCTTCATATATCGATCATTTTTCCTTGAAAGCATAAGTAATCCAACCATTTTGTTCATTGTTATACTCTCTTAACCACTTCTTGGTGTACATAAGGTAATGAATGTTTAGCTATGGTTTCTATGGTTTATTAATAGTTAGAATAATTATTAATGTGCTCTAATCCCTCTAATTACCTTCTCATGGAAATATTATTAAGACAAGATCTTAAGACACCACTCCAAGTCATACAATACCAATGCTCTAAGTCATATGGTACTTGTATCAGAACATTATAGAGCCATCCGATACTAAAATCTACAACAATCCGGTACCAACATCCTATAGAATTCTGGTACCAGACTTTTAGCTTGAGTTTTTAGCAGATGAGGGTGAATATCAAAATTTCGGGACATGGGTTTTCTCCAAAGCGACGTCGGTGTGCGAAAACATGAGTTATAATTCACATAGATTGCACATGTAGACCTCCAGATTAGGGGGAACGATTCATCCCAAAAATTAATAAAAATTCTAGAATTTTGGTATCAACTTGCACGTCAATTTCCGTGTAGATGAAGGAAGAGCTCAAAATTCTAAGATATGGGTTTTGTCTAGAAAGTGGAAAATTGAGTAAATTATGAACAATTTTTTAAAATTAGAATTGGTTTGGAAGATATGGGTGGATCCCTAACTCAAATATGCCCAAATTGATGAAAAACCCATATTTTTGTGATTTTATTCCAAAAATTGTAAATTTGGTTTTAACCAAAATCTGAGTTGGGGAATTCGGTTTTATCCATTCCTCCAGGGATTTGATATATAAATAAACCTCATAGGGCTGTGAGAATGATCCAATTATCATTATGATCATTCTTTTGTAATGGATATTAGGGTGTTATCATGATAATTCCAAGATTGTAAGAGACTTGTAATTTTATGAATTTGATGAAATAAAAGAGTTGATGTTCATGTACATGGAATAAATCATTCTTTAGTATTGTAGATATCTTCCATAGTGCAGGACAAGTTTGGAGGGAACCCATCCTTTGGTATGCACTGTTTATGTTTGTCTTTAGATTTGTATTTTACATTTTTGTTTGAAGATTTCAATTCTATTTTTTGTTTTGATTTCATCTCACATAATTGGAATTTGATTTCTGTAGATTAATTTTCCTACTGTGATGTGTTTAATTCAATAAATTACTCTGATATAGGCACACCTATGTTTAAAACATATAATCATAATGTGCTAACTCTAGGTATTGTTTCAAATTGCATTATGTTCATGTACTCAACATTCCTGCACCAACACACTCAACATTCCTACACCAACATACTCAATATTCTTGCACTACTCTTTGTTCCTAAAATTTGTTATGTTCCTGCACTTTGTTATGTTCATGCACTACTGTTCATGTACTGCACTTTTTTCTTGCACTCTACGTTTGATTTATGAGTTTTGTTTCTTTCACTTCATGACCCATATCTATAACTTTACTTTCCATTATTGGGTGTATCTTTTGAGGACAATTCATTTGTATAGTTTGAATTTAGTTTTCATTGCATACTTGTTTGATTATGTTTTTCTTTAATTTGGTTTTCTAGTAGTTTAATTCTCTTTTACTTCCCTCACTTGGTTTTATTTCTTGTACTTTGGATTCCTGCACTTTAATTTCCCATAGCTTCAATCACCAAAGGAAGATTAAATGCCTAACTCATGAGATATGGCTTTCCCATAATGGGTTTCAAGCTAAGGTGATATTTTCTTTCCTGTCAATTGAATTCATTTTCCGGTTTCTTGTTTTGTTTATTGCATTAAGTGTGGTTTTTCGACAATAAGATAGACTAGGCTCCAATCCTACATTTCATGTGCTTGCACCTCTAAGTCTATGACTCCCTGGTTGACAATTTAATGTTGAGAATTAATAATAAATATATTTATCCCCATAATTTTGGCATCTTTGTTGGGGAGGTGCTAAAGAGATTAGAGCATAGGTAGGTTTCTTTTAAATTACACATCTT
>JZKD02S2015161.1:136353-150468 GCA_000966675.3 Picea glauca
AAAATTCCACAATGACTAATTTTAGGATGATTCTAGAACCCTATCTTGTACAGGCTGTATCTCCTAAAGTATAAGGCCTCATGAGATGAATTTTGAACCCAACGTACCTTGATTCATCTTCTAAATTTCCTCTAGGAAGTTTCTTCCTAAACATTGTAGAAAAAAAGTTATAGCAAAAATTCCACGGTGTCTCAGATGTAGTAGCGAAACCCCAAGACCTTGAGCTCTGATACCATATGTTAAGAACCAAACATCAATATAGCATAGAAAAACCTCAGGAAAAGTACTCAACGCCTTGAAAAATAGATAATTGCAGATAATAAGCCTCTTTGAGGGGGAAACCTCCTTTTACCTCACTTAAATGTTCAAGTACCAGATGATTCTAAATGAAAATGTCTCCTTGGTATATATAGGAGACTAGGAGGTATAATTACAACTAATGGCCTAAATACGACATAAATAAAATAACATTACTAATATAATATGCCCCAATTAAGGGGTAATGAGCCAATATTAGGGCTTAACATCCCCATTCACCCATGAGAAAGAAATCTATAAATTTTATCTCAAGGGTAAAGTTTGGGACAATATCCTTTGATGGAAAATGGTTGTAAGAGGCTAACCCATTGGGATACTGAACAAGTATGCTGGAAGTAGGTACTGGTCTGTGGTATAACTATGCAAACCCATCAAGGTAATGAATAGGATCGTGGGAAATGGGGCATTCTTCCCAGGGAGGATATTTCTTAGATGTCAAAATTACCCCATCAGAGTACTGAAGAATCTTGTTGGCAATGGGTTTTGATTTTGATGTCTTTCATTATTCCTAATATATATTTGTCCGCATGAAAAATATACTTGTGTAAATACTTAAGAAGAAGCATGCATGGTTGAAAAAAAGGATAATGAGCCTCATCTAATTACCATTTGAGAATTTTCGTAACATGGTATTAATACCCTGTCATTCATACCTAGGATGTCATTGTCCTATAATTGGGACCCATAAATGTAGGAGTCTAATAAACTCAAATGCAAACTTGATCAATATTACTTGAATGAAAGAAATTAACTGAGAAATTAAACATGGATGATTGGTTTCCTATCGGTTTCTCATTTATTAAAGACCACTTATCTCCTCATGTTTTCCTATTTAAGGATGAGAGGAAAAATCCCCCATCATAATTAACATGATTTCATGAGCATAGAATTGTTAATGATTGATGAAATCGTATGTAATAAGTAATTTAGAAATTTCCTTTATGCTTGTAATGTTTTAATTAATTTCATTTCCAAATTTACAAGCATGGGTAAAGTTTACGTTTTGGTTGTTTCTTTGGCATAACATCAATGTTTATTTCTTCTCTCATAATAACAATATTGGTTTATTTATTTTAGATTTTCCCTTCCGGTATTGTTGGAACAAAAACCAATAGGTTCATGTACCAACAATACATAAATTTAATCTTTTTCGAGGGTACTTTTTGCAGAATATTTTTAGCAGCTCTCAAATTTGGCATACTTCATTTCCATCATTCAGTCAACATGCACTAGTTCCACATAGTCCTCTTTCTTCTTGCAACAATTTTTGTGTGCTAATAAGAGTTTGCATGAGGACATGCAAACTGGTAGGCATAGCAAAGAGATAGAAGAAATTCTCAGTAGATTCAACACTTCTAGTTTTGAATCTTGGGTTAAAGCACCTGCAGTATGATGTAGTACCAGTGATTGTCAACATCTTCTACAAGTTGAAATTCAGAGTATTCCAGCCACAATGCGAGGCCTGTAAATTCCATTTTTAAATATCATAAGTACCAGGTACCTTATCAAGTGCATCGCGTACTGCGAAATCTTGTTCTGGTACTGCATAATCATGTTCCAATACTGTCTTGTTCTGGTACTTAAGAATCTTGTCCTGGTACCGGTTAATAACCTAGTATTGGTATCAAAATGATATGATCATTGTCCTATATTTGACATTTTTATTACTTCAGGTGATTGGAGGTATGAGATAATTCTTCATGTTCTTTCTATTAAAGAATCGTTTTAATTTTTTATTCTTATGTACACTTCCTATTATGAACTATCATACCTACTCCTAAATGTATCACCATTATTATCCCCTTAAAGTGAAATTTCTACATTCATCCCTATCTTGTTCAATACGTCTATTAGTGCATCTTCCTTATTATTACCTCATCATTTCGAAAAGTGGATTTTATTATGAATGACCAATATTATCCATTGGGAAAGAATGACACCATTATGTTTGATAATGTCTTAATTGATTTAACAAATTCTTATCCAAGGACTCTCCTTATAATTTTATCTTGGAAGGTATTGATGAAAACCTCCTATGGTGGAACACTCCTAGAAAACCTTAATAAACTTTCATAAGAATCCTAACACTAGAGGACCTTTAGTCATTATCCATGATGTCCTTTTATACATTGAATAGCTGAGATTTGAGATTGTTGTGGATGACATCACCCTTGGACTAAATATAAATGATCAACTCTGTGCCTAGCAAATTTAAAACACTCTCGTACCACCTGCCTTCCTTACACTCTAAAAAATTGTCAATTAATAGTATACATCATTCTAAATCTTTTGAGTGATATATAATAAAAAGGAATAATCAGGAATAATCAGGAGTAGCATTCTCATAATAAAAAGGTACACCTATGTTTAAAACATCTCATCATAATGTTCCAACTCCAGTTATTGCTTCAAATTGCATTTTGTTCCTGTACTCAACATTCCTTCACCGACACACTCAACATTCCTACACCAACATACTCAACATTCTTGCACTACTCTATGTTCTTGCACTCTGTTATGTTCCTGCACTGCTCTCTGTTCCTGCACTTTGTTCATGTACTGCACTTTGTTTCTGCACTCTACATTTGATTTATGAGTTTTGTTTCCTACACTTGACGATCCATATCTATAAACTCACTTTCCATTATTGGGTGTATCTCTTGAGAACAATTCATTTGTATAGTTTGAATTTAGATTCCATTGCCTAATTGTTTTATTATGTTTTTCTTTAGATATTTTTCTTTAATTTAGTTTTCTAGTAGTTTAATTCCCTTTTATTTCCCACACTTGGTTTTATTTCCTGTACTTTGGATTCCTGCACTTTAATTTCTCATAGCTTCAATCACCAAAGGAAGATTAAAGTCCTAACTCGCGAGGTATGGCTTTCAACCTAAGGTGCTAGTTTATTTCTTGTCAATTGAAGTCATTTTCCAGTTTCTTGTTTCATTTATTTCATTAAAGTGTGGTTTTCCGACAATAGGATAGACTAGGCTCCAATCCTACATTTCCTATGCTTTCACCTCTAAGTCTAAGACTCCATGGTTGACAATTTAATGTTGGGAAATAATAATACATATATTTATCCCCACAATGTGGATGTATGGTTGAGGTATATACTTGATGTATGGTGGCATATGCATGAGGCACTTGCTTTGAGTCTTTGAGGCACTTCATTTATGATATGGTCTAGATATATGCTATGGTATATGGTACAAGTTCTATACATGGTCGATGCTCTAGTACATGGTATATGATTTGATACTTGATTAGATACTCATCATTGATCTTATGGTATCTACATTTGGCATATATTATGGTACATAATTGATGCATGTTATACTATATATGTTTCTACATAGTTGATGGATGATATGGTACAATTTTTGGTATAGATTATGTTGATGATCATTTACATGTTGATGGTATAGTGACAGTGATGGGTTGGATACAATTATAGGTTGTTGTGGCAATGACAGTGGTAGTGAAATTTGGTCTACATTTATATTTCAGGGTGGTATGACGGGGCAAGGAAAGGGGGTTGTAGCCTCCGTCTATTTGGTGCCGGAGAACTTAGGGAGTTGGAGATTCCTTTAGGTTGGAGCCTTAGAATCATGGGGTTGTAGCCTCTTTCTAGTTATAGCCAGAGAATTCAGAGAGTTGTAGTTCCCTTTAGTTTGGAGCCTGTAAATAAGGGGTCGTAGCCTCCTTTCAATTATAGTTGGAGAATTGGGAAGTTGTTGCTTCCAATGAATGTATTATTTTTATATATAAGAAAAGTATTACATGGTTTTCTCCCATTTGGGTTTCCACGTTAATACCAGAGTACTCTATTTTGTGGATGTCTATTATGCTATGTTGATTTATACTGCTCATGATATATTGATGATATATTGTTGTTGATGTTAACGATTACATATTTTGGTTAAAAGTGATAATAAAGTGCTCATACTGATTCACCCCCCCTCTTAGTATTCCAACAATTGGTATCATATAAGGTCCTTCAAGAAATAATTTAACCATTGGAAGGAGATCATGGAATACACTAAGATTGGAGCACCATGGTTTGATGGATAAAACTATTCCTTTTAGAATAAAAGGATACAAATATTTTTACAGGAACAAGGTTTTGATGTTTGGAAGTCAGTAGTAGATGGATATGCAACGCCATCCTCTCCCCCAATTGACAAATATGGAAATAAACTCAGTGAAAAAAACTCCAAGGATAAAGGCACCACTCTGAACAGTTTGGATGATTCAATATTTGTCAAAGTTATGCATTGCAATACTACAAAGGATATTTGGGATAAACTTCAAACTATTTATGAAGGAGATACCAAAGTCAAGGGAGATAAGCTTCAAACCCTTAGAGCTAAGTTTGAGCAATTAAAGATGAAGGAAGATGAAGATATTGCAACCTACTTTCTACGAGTTGATAAAATAGTGAACACTATTAGAGAACTGGGAGAAGAAGTTGATGAATCAATGTTCATTCAAAAGGTTCTAAGATCTCTACCTATAAGATTTGATCCTAAGATATCAACCCTTTAAGAAAAAACAAATCTTGACATTTTTTGCATGGACGAGCTACATGGAATATTCACAGCTTATAAAATGAGGATAGAACAAGAGAATACAGTCATGAAGGAAGCGACATTCAAATCATCCAAGAAAACAAAAAATAAAAACAAGAAAAAATCAAAACCAGATTGCAACTACATCGATGATTAAGAGGAAGATGAAGAAGTGACAAACTTCGTAAGGAAGTTAAAAAGAGGAATCGACAAGTACAAAGGTATGCTTCCATTGAAATGTTTTAATTGTGATGCTATTGGTCATTTTTCTTCTAAATATCCTTATGTTAATAATAAAGGTAGAGATGAAGAAGAAGATCCTAAAAATAAAAAGAAAATTCGAAAGGGAGACAAGAGAAGGAACAAAAAGAAATTGTTCAAGAAAATGTTTTACTCAAAGTAAGACAACTCTTCATCAGATGAGGATGATGACATTGACAATGATTCAGAAAGAGTACTTTTCATGGCAGTATAAGATGATGAAGAATATTTTGAAGATTCTGAAGAAGAAGATGAAGTTGATCTCATAGTAGAATTAATCATTGCCTTAGAATAACTAGGGAAAGAAAGAAATAAAATCAAGTCACTCAAGGAAAATTTAAAGAAGAAATAAGGATCTCAAAATTCCAACTCAAAATAAATCGAGTAGATAATCACGAAGCTAAAAATACAGGTAGAAGAAGACATAAGGATTGAAGAGACACTCAGAAATCAGTTAGAAGATAAGGAGAAGATGATTGAAAGATGGAAGTAGAAATAGTCACCTTAAGAAAGGATCTTCAGAAAAAAGATATGCAACATAATAGAACCAAAGTATTTGATGACATCATCAGTAGTCAAAGGCCACACTATGATAGGTATGGGATAGGATACAATCATATGTAGACCGAGAAATGCTCGAGCTCCAAGAAGACATAACAAGAAGCATAACAAATAACTTATGCAGAAATGGTCATAGGTACTCAAGAAGAAAAACACAGAGGAAGTGGACCACCTATAAGATTCAAAACACAGAGCCAGGAATCAACAACATATCAAGAATAATAAGGGTTCAGAAGGGAAACATCATTCAAAATATCCCCTACATCAAGGTCTCAAACTATTTTTCTTGGTTTATGCTATTCTTGTAACAATTTTGGTCACAAAGATGCAAATTGTATATCATATGCCAAGAACAAAAGAAACTATGAAGGCTATTCAAATAAAAATTATCTCAGAAAGTCACATGAAGCACATAACAAAAATCACAACAGTTTTGGTTCACTAAGTAATGAAATAGAGTGCTACAAGTGCAACAATTTTGGACACATGGCCAAATATTGTAGACTATTTGTTCCTCCAAAGGAACCAAACCAAAATATCAATAGTCATAAACAAGAACCATAAAGGATATGGAGAAGAAAGCAAGATCAATTCAACTCTGAAGAATGATCACTTTATCTACAAGCAAAACACAAGAAAAGTGGGTGGTATGTTGACAACGGTTGTTCGAAGAATATGACAAGTGACAAGAACATGTTTCTAACCCCGAAGAAGGAACGAGATGGATCATTTTAATTTGAAAATGATAAATCATCCAGAATAATAGGTAGAGGCACAATCAAGCTTGGAAGCAAATATGACAAGGAAGAAAATGTTCTACTGGTCAAAGATATGAAGCACAATATTCTAAGTGTCAGTCAAATGTGTGATCAAGGACGCAAACTTTTTTTTTGACTCAGAAAAATGTGAAATAATAAGAGAAGGATCAGGAAAACTGGTGGCTACAACTAGAAGAAACCCAAACAACATATATGTCCCGAATGATATTGGAAGGGGAAAATGTTTCTTAGGAAAGGAAAATAAAAGTTGGCTCTGGAACAGAAGGATGGGTCACATAAACTTTGATAAACTTGTCAAAATTAACAGAAAGGAAGCAGTGAAAGAAATTCTCGAGATCTCTAAGCCAACAAATAATCTATGTGAGCATTGTTTATAAGGAAAAAAAACAAGTACCAAGTTCAAATCAAAAGAGTACTCCACAAAAAAACCATTGGATATTGTACACACTGATTTATGTGGACATACAAGAATGAAGGGATTAAATGGTGAACAATACTTTATGCTACTAGTTGATGACTACATAAGAATGACTGCAATTTTCTTACTTAGGAAGAAGTCATAGGCATTTGAACACTTCAAGATACACAAAAAGATGGTTGAAACTGAGATGTACTTGAAAATCAAGTGCTTAAGATCAGATAATGGAGGAGAGTTTACATCAAAGGAGTTCATGGATTTATGTGGTGAACATGGAAAAAAGAGGAAGTTCTCGACAACAAGGACACCTCAGCAAAATGGAGTGATTGAAAGGAAGAACGGGACAATACAAGAAATGGTCAGAACCATGTTGAAATATTCCAATTTGGGTGACATATTTTGGGCACAAACAATACATACAGTAGTTCACATTTTGAACAAAGGAATTCTTAGAAGTAATAATGATAATACTCCCTATGAGTTATGGAAATTAAGAATGGAAAATGTGAATCATTTCAGATCATTTGGAAGCAAATGCTATATCAAAGAGACTATGGCATACTTGGAAAACTTGACTCCCAAGTTGATAAGGGAATACTAGTTGGGTATTCAAGAAAAATAAAATCATATAAATCCTTTGTTGCAATACTCAATAGAATCATGGAAATCATCAATGTAACGATTGACGAGACATGTGTATGGAAGGAAACAGAAGGAAGTAAAGACTCAAAAGAACAGGATGACAAGGAATATATAAAAGAAGAAGAAGTATAAGAAGAAGAAGCATAAGAAGAAGAGCATCCAGAAGAAGAACAAGAGGAAGATGAGCAACAAATACCTCCTAAGACACCTAGCTGACGAGTACATAAAAATAATCCACCAGAAACGATTATTGGGAATAAAGATACATGAGTTGAAACCTGAAGAGGAATACTTTCAACCAAACAACATCACCTAGCATTGTTGTCTACAGTTGAAACCAATAGTTTTGAAGAGGCCAACAAGGATGAACACTGGATCAAGGCTATGGATGAAGAATTGGATCAGATAAAGAAGAATCACACATGGGAACTGGTTCCAAGAACGAATAATAAGAACATGATTGGTACAAAGTGGGTTTTTTTAAACAAACTAAACAAGGATGGACATGTAACCAAAAACAAAGTAAGGTTAGTATTCAAAGGATACACTCAGATTGAAGGTATATATTTTGAAGAGACATTTTCCCTAGTTTCTAGGATGGAAGCAATCATATTGATCTTAGCCTATGCATGTTCCAAAATAATCAAGGTGTATGAAATGGATGTAAAATCATCCTTTCTGAATGGAGAATTAGAATAATAAGTCTACACAGAACATCTTGAAGGGTTTCTACTATCAGAGAGGGAAGATTATGTCTGCAAGTTGAAGAAAGAACTGTATGGACTCAAACAACCCCTCAAAGCATGGTATTCTATATTGGATAGGTATATACAACAACAAGGATTCATAAAAGGCAATTCATACATTGATATCTACATAAAAGTGGATCGAGACAATATATTTGTAATTGAAGTTTATGTAGATGATATTATCTTTGGAAGCGATGATGAGAGGATGAGTCATAATTTTTCCAAAGACATGCATAATGAGTTTGAAATGTCTTTTATTAGTGAGTTTACTTTATTTTTGGGATTACAAATATTTCAACGTGATAAATGTATTTGAATCTCCTAGACCACGTATACAAGAGAAATGATAAAGAAGTTTGGAATGGAGGATTGTAAACCCGTAAGTACTCCTATGCAGACCAGTTGCAAGTTGAGAAAGGAAGATGAATATAAGGATGAAGATGAAAGAATCTACTTATCAATGATTGCTATCTTACTCTATGTGACAGTGTCAAGGCCGGATGTGGTGCAAGCAGTTGGACATGTTGTGATATTTCAAGAAGTACCGAAAGAAACACATGTCATGGCAATAAAAAGAATACTCATATATCTCAAGGCAAAAAAAGATTTTGGATTATGGTATCCAAAAGGGAATTATCTGTATTTTGTATCCTATGCAGATGCATATTGGCCAAGTAGCATTGATGATAAAATAAGTACAAGTGGAGAAAATTTCTACTTCGGTGAGTGTCTGGTATCATGGTTGAGAAATAAACAATCATCATTATCATTGTCCACAACAAAAGCATAATATATTGCAGCAACAACATGTTGCACTCAATTTATCTAGATGAAGAAAACCTTGCAGGATATACAAGTGGAATACAACGAGCCTATTCTGATCCTCTTTGATAACACCAGTGCTATCAATATATCCAATAATCTAGTAATGCATTCCAAGATGAAGAATATTCCGATAAAGTTCCACTTTCTACAGGAACACATTACAGAAAAGAACATAAAGCTAGAGTACATTGGGACAAAAGAACATATTATAGATATCTTCACCCAACCTATTCCGATGGAGAGGTTTGAGTATCTTTGATAGAAAATTGGAGTAATTTTTTCCTCACAGTGATCCACACAACATCAAGCATAATAAGACAGGGGGAGAGAAGTAGAAGACTTGAATAATACAAGTAAAGAATATTTTAAATTATTTTCATATACATCAGAGTTTTACATGAGGAAGCACCATAAAGAGAAATAAGAGGCTTGTAGATAGGGGGAGCATCCCCAAGAGATAATTTCCCTTTTCCCTTGATGTCAAAGGGGGAGAGAGAGAACAAAGGCATGGAAACAGAAATAAAGAGTAGATACATGAAGACATGGGGAGCATGAGTAGGAGCATGAGTGTTCTCATGCCATCATTGTTTCCATTAATGAAAAAGGGGGATATTTTTGAAAGATTGGTTGTCATTGATGTTAACCCTTGATGAAGTCTGGTATCCCAAAAGGTATGGTTATGGAACCTGTAGTTGATCAAGGAAAAATATCATGAAGGACAATGTGAATTCAACTAACTCACTCATGGATGGATAGTCTTCGTCGTTACGTTTCTAGTGATAAGTATCATGCCATGTGGTTCCTCACAATTGAGGAGTTATGGGCTTTTGAATTTAGAATCCTCAAAGAATGGTTAAGAATCCCCTAGTTAATTACAAGTCAATTAATGAAAGGGTAAAGTGGTTGTAACAAGAAAGTTAAGAAGTCGCTAAGATTAAGGAAAGAGGTTACCCAACAAAAGTATAAATACACCTCAAGGATTCATTCACAATTACATTCACTCACTTATTCGATTGAATATATTCTAGTGAACTAGTGATCTATTTGGAAAGTTTGCGATAGTGAAATCTGAGGTAGCGAAAAGTAGGAAGTGCGAGAGTTTTGGGGTTGCAGAGGATAGAAAAATTATCTGAGGAAACCCTAGTTTTGTTGACCCTCATGGGTCATACCACTAGTGTACCATGATGCATTCCCGTAGGTTGCACAAGGCCTCACGTAAAACGTAGTCTTAGTCCCACGAGGACAAGACATATTTGGGGAAAATGCTTGTACCAGGTCCCTGAGGTTAGAGTAAAGATACATGTCAGCACTATTGTGTATCAATTCAGCTACAAAGGTATAGGTATGTGTATGTTCTTGTTGTGATGATTATACTTGGTTATGGTATGGTACATGCTTGAGGTATGTTTGTCTTGACAGATGGTTGAGGTACATCTTGGCTAAATGGTTGATTGCGGTATACTTTCCTATCTGGTTATGACATGATTGTTATGGTTCATCATTAGAGAAATATCTTTGTGATGTGGATGTATGGTTGAGGTAAATTGTTGATGTATGGTGGCATATGTAAGAGGCACTTGCTTTGAGTCTTTGAGGAAATTCATTGATGATATGGTTCATATCTATGATATGGTATATGGTACAGGTTCTATACATGGTTGATGCTCTAGTACATGGTATATGATTTGATACTTGATTAGATACTCATCATTGATTTTATGGTATCTACATTTGACATATCTTATCGTACATGATTGATGCATGTTATACTATATATGTTGGTACACAGTTGATGGATGATATGGTGCAGGTTTTGGTATAACTTATGTTTATGAACAGTTACAGGTTGATGGTACAGTGACAATGATAGGTTGGATATAGTTATAGGTTGATGTGACAGTGGCAGTGACAGTGACAATGATAGTGGCAATGGAAGTGATTATGGTAGTGACATTTGGTCTACATTTATATTTTAGGGAAGAAGAAAAAGGAAAGGAAAGGGGGTTGTAGCATCCTTCCAGTTGGCCCCGAAGAACTCAGGGAGTTGGATCTTCCTTCAAGTTCGACCCTGAGAATCATGGGGTTGTAGCCTCCTTTTGATTAGAGCTAGAGAATTCAGGGAGTTGTAGATTCCTTCAGGTTGGAGCCTGTAAATAGGGGGTTGTATCCTCCTTCCTGTTGTAGTTGGAGAATTGGGAATTTGGTGCTTCCAATGAATGTATTATTTTTATATATCAGAAAATCATTTCTTGGTTTTCTCCCATTTGGGTTTCCACGTAAATACTACTGTATTGTGTTTTTTTGGATGTATATTATGCTCTGTTTATTTATACTTCTCTATTGATGATATACTACTGCTAATGTTAATGATTACATATTGTGGTTAAAAGTGATAATAAAGTGCTCATATTGATTCACCCCCTCTCTCAGTATTCCAACAATCTTATACATACATGAAAATTCCTTTTCCTTTGAGGAAATACTATACTTCTTGGGTTATCCTTGTTGGTGCTTATCGAGTCAAAATATATGTAAATTTTTTAAGTAAAATATCTTGAATAAGACAAAAATGGAATGGTTCCTTATGCTTCCAAAGTGTAGGGTACCATACTTGAACTGGTTTATTTTCAACATATAAATTTCCTCACAGGGGTAACCCCTGAAACACATTACGGTAAGAAACTACTAGGACCAAATACATAGATTACCAGTTGAATCTTTGACTCTTTAAATAATTGGCCAGCTGAAAATAAATATCATTTGAAGAATCTCAGTCTCTTTAAATAATTGGCCAACTAAAAATAAATATCATTTGAGATTACCTCGTCCCAATCGGACATAGATTATTTCTTAAAAGAAAAATGAAATACATATAAAACTAACCCTGGAATATGAGAAATGGGTTCTCATCCCATTAATCATGAAAATATCCATGAAAATTATCTATATGACACTACCAACATAGTTATGTCATTGGATGAAAGGTTAGCTCACATTTCTATAGAGGGAACCATGAAATCGTTTAACAAATTTATCCCACAACCTTGGGAATCCATAAAAGAGTCAATGTCAGGAAGCCTAGGAATTTTGTTGGAGGTTGGAACTCGAACAATTATTTTAAAAATCTTGGGATTTAGTGGAATAGGGTTCTTCCCATAAAAACTACTCGGATTATTCTTATTTTTTAATCAAATCTGCAGGCACACCAGGAAACCAACTCCCTAAATTCAAAAACTTTAGGCATGCAACCAACATTACTAAGACAATCGTCTATATTCTGTTATTTTTCTTATGTTTAGGAGTTAGACTCTGAAATCACTTATATGCAGTTGACTAATGATAGTCTTTATCTCGGTGGGAAAGAGAGTTGACAATATCTCCACAAAAAGGCTCTTTCCTCCTTCTAGTTTCTATACTTCTTATTCTTCCAATGCACTTTGATATATATGACATCGAATTATGAGGCTCAAGATTTTTAAAGGTTAAGTGCATGAATATAAATTACTAAATCATCCCTTCAACATGTACACATTTCCTTTGAAATATGGGAAAACTATAAATAGAAGTTATTTTGAAAAGAAAGAGGTTAATGGGAAAATGGGATAATTAATCCACACTAAGAACGAATCATTTATTTTTACCGCACGAATTGGAACCTATTATAATATCATAAATGACCCTTGAGCATAGTGAAAAGCGTAATATATGGATGAATATTTCACTAAGTATATATTATCGATAGAGATATCAATCCCTTTAGAAACTAGTTGTGTGGGAGAAGGAAATGTAAAGGTGTGTGGGAGTACGAGGGTCATATATATGGAGAGTACGAAGGCCAGAATATGTGAAGTTCTCTGCACAAGAGTTGCATAGAAGTGTACATGTGTGGAGGTTCCATTTGTGAAAAGGGGAACTCTGTGCAGAGAGGAAGTCTGTACAGGAAAAAGGTTAAGGTTAGTTTCTCCACACAACATGAAAAATTGGAAACAAACTAAGTGTTGAACTATGTGGAATATGATGGAAATATCGTGTTGGCATTGATTTCAAAATGAAGAAAAGAAGTACCATAGTGGAGTATGACATGGACCTACAATAAAAGCTACAAGAATATTGATTTACAGGAACGAAGTGGAGTCGAAAACTCTTGGCCACTCAATCTACCAGTCGAGTCAGAAAGGAAATGGGTCAAGTCAAGTCAGATAAGGATGAGTCGGGAAGATGCATAAATTCGGGTTGGAGACAACACAATTTGACCAAGTCGAAATGACTCAAGTCAAAACTTATCCAAGTCGAAATATTATCTGGGTCAAGTCGACCGAGGGATGTTTGTCGGTCGAAAGGGGGAAGGATTTATCCAAGTCGAAATTCATCCAAGTTTAAATTTATCCAAGTAGAAATGTTATCTAGGTCAAGTCGACTGAGGTATGTTTGTTGATGGAGAGGGGGAAGGAAATTCGACCAAAAAGGGAAGCCAAGTTGAATATTTTAGTGACCATTTGTTGGAAGGAATGTCTGAGGGAGAATTTACTCACTAGAAATGTCTGAAAGAATGATTTGAAAGAATGAAAATGAAAGAATGAGACAATTTCAATTACTACACTGGTCTAGTTGAGTTATTATGGTGACTGTATATTCTATTGAGACAGGATCGTGATGAATAGAACGAATCCTGGCGAGTCTCCCTCTTGAATACTTTTTCATGCACTATCATTTCATAGTGTAGACGAAGGGAAATTTGTTGATGCAACACCGAGAACCCTTGAGTCTTTCAGATCAACATGATATTCGATATTTCCTAGAAAGTTTTGGTCATCATTTTTTCTAGACTGAAGTTGGACGACCTTTCAAACCCAAACAATTTTCAAAAACCACCAATGTGTTGATTAAGGTTGGTTGTCATTGATGTCAACCCTTGAAGAAAGACCCGTAGCACAAAGTTTTGGGTAATGGACCAAATAGTGTTTGATGTAAATATGACTCATTATTGTTTT
>JZKD02S2015161.1:150478-176291 GCA_000966675.3 Picea glauca
TACAATAATATCCAAGCTAGGGTTCTCATACCCTCGACTCCTATTTATACTAAAAAGAAGCATCTAGAGGAAGATCCTTCTAGAAGCGGAAGCTTCTATTAGATCTTCTTACATTTGCCTTATTCTATTTTATTGAAAGGTCTTATTAATATTGACCTTTATTACATCCGAATACATTGATCTACCTATGTGCGGGTTAGGACCTTAACATTGATATAGCACTTGGATTATATGGTTAAAAGGGATTGAATTTCTCTATTACTGATTCACACCCCCTCTAAGTAATCTAACACAATGGTTGGATCCACTCAAGAAGATAACTGTTGAATAAATTGTCATTGATATCAAAGGTTAGTAAGTGATCAAATACATGTCAAAGGTTAGTAAGTCATGATTAAATATAAATGTGACCTTGGTATCACTTTAATAAATATAAAAGTGGAAAAGTTAAGTGGAAACAGAGTTTACGCAAAAGTGAGAATGAAAGTGGACTAAATATAAATATGACTTTAATAAATAACTAAAGTTGAAAGGTTAAGTGGAAACATAGTTTACGCAAAATTGGAAGTGAAAGTGGAATAAATATAAATATGACTTTAATAAATAACAAAAGTTGAAAACTTAGGTGGAAGTGGAGTTTATGTAAAAGAGGAGTAAATATGAAAGTGGAATAAAGAAAAAGGTAAAAGTGAAATTGGATTAAAGAAAAAGGTAAAAGTGAAAGTGGAGTTAAAGAAAAAGGGAAAAAGTGAGAGAGCACATGGTATTTTCAAACCATGGTGGTATTTAGCTATGGTAAGGTAAAAAGTGAATTAAATCATGATATGTTCGGAAGAACCACAATATTCATTATTACATGTCAATTTTTCTGTTGTGGATCCAAAACGTCGACACGTAATAATGAATATTGTGGTTCTTCTGAACATTTCTGAACAAAACTCCCACCACAGAAATATTAATTCTTAAATCATGATAGTCAAAATATATTGACCTAATTGAAAACGTGAATAAATGATCTAAAAGGCACAATGGTTCATTGACATTGTATTAATTAAAATAGTATGATTAATATATTATATTGAAAAGGAACATACTTGTAATGAAGAGATACATTCCTATATTGAAGAGGTGCAATTGTTCAGTTGTACATGACCATTGGAAGACTATATAAATGTAAATTCTTGTAGAAAGAGGGGGTGTATCTGTGATTGAAATCTGAATATCAATAACAAAGTTAGAGGCCAATAAAGTAAATGAAGATATGTAGCATAATCCAAAGAAGATTATGAATATTTGAAGATTAAAGTACTTATGATAAAAAGGGAGGTTGGGTAGTGCTAGGGCAGGTTGGAGCCTGCAACAGAGGTTGCATCCTCCTTCTAGTTGAAGCTGGTAAACCAATGTGTTGCAACATATTTTCAGTTATAGATGAATATGCTAGGGATTTGATTCTTCCCTCGAGTCGGTGTTGGTAAAATGTAGGGGGTTGCAACCTCCTTCTAGTTGCTGCTAGTAAAATAGGGAATTGGTGTTTCCTTTGAGTTGGAGCTCATACATTAAATGTAATATTTATTGAAAATAAGAAGAACATTAATGATGTTGGGTTTTCCATGTTTAAATTATGTGCATTGTACCTTTTTGTTAATTATTTGTTTTGATTTGATAAAATTAATAATTAAGTGGTTTAAATTTTTTGAAAAAGGATAATATTGAATCACCCCCTCCCCTCTCAGCATTAAACAATATTCCAACAAAATATGGTTAGTGTCGGAGGAAAGTTTCGTGTAGGATGGGGGAAAATGGTTATGAAAAGGGAATCTCTGCACAAGGTAAGAAATCTCACACAAGTAAGAAAAATGGCTAGGTATAGTGAATTTTTTTCATGTGTAGGAGCATGGTGGAACATAAAAAATATGGGAGGGGAAAAGGTTCTACATATGGGTAAACTTAGAAATAAAAGGTTATGCATGAAAATGGATCAACATATCGGCTCCAATTATGGTACAGTGACCTCTTGTGGGCTGTTGTGAACCCATAAGGCCTTAGTCCATTGGGCATGGAGTTGAGGAGGTATTTACACATGGGGACTAGACAATGTGAATATACATAGAAATGATACAGAGTGCACTATAATACATTGGTTTCTTCAAAACGAAAGTCAATATTAGGAGAATAAATGTTTCAAATGTTTCTCAATGAAAGTTAGATTTAAAACTTGGTCATCCATTCCTTTTAACTATTAGATTTTCTTGCTTAATATGTTATTATTAATCTTGATTATAACAAAAACATAATAAGGATCTTACTTAAAGAAACACAATCACATAGTACACAAGCATTTATCCTGGGAAACCCTCAAGGGGAAGAAAACCCAACAAAACTTCTTTAATATAGATCCAATAACCAAGTACATTGTATCTCACAAGAGAGATCTCACCAAACACAAGATCCACCAGAAACCCTAACCAGAACAGAGTAGTGCACCACTTAGAACAAGATAGTCCTTCTCAAGATAACCTTTACCTTTAATGAGATACTCTTCCTTGTAGCTGCGTCACTTCTCCTTGTAGTTGTGTCACTCTTACACTTGCGCACTTGATAGAGAGAGCTTGATGAGTGTGTCTAAAAATGAGGTGCTAGGACTCTTATAAATACAAGTTGTGCCCCCCCAATAATTAGGTCAAGGCCGACCTGTCCACTTTACCTTTTTAATTTACATTTGTCTTCTCTAGGCACAATAAGGCCGACTTGTCAATATATATATTTTGTCTTTTGCTTTATCCACAAAAGGGGATAAGAATATTCTTTGCAGTTACACAATATTTTAACACTCCCTCTTAACAAGAAGGATATTCTTTATCTTTTGACAGGTTACTGGATGTCATCATTAACTGAACAATATCATCAACTGGATAATCATCATCAACTGGAAAACATCATCAACTGGATAGAATCATCAACTGGGAAACATCATCAACTGGGCAACATCATCAACTGGGAAAAAACATCAACATAATCCACTTGGTCATCTGGCATCACGATCACTGACTGGTTCTCCATGAGTCCATATTAAATAAGTTTTGTTCTATTTATCTTCACACATAAGATACTCTTTCTTTCTTTCATATTCATGCAATAGATACTCTTTCTTATATTCACACAGAAGATATCTTATCTTCACACAAAATATATCTTATATTCACACAGAAGATATTCTATGAGTTTTTCCACTCCTTTTAATGTTCTCCCTTCTCTTGTAGTCATCTATCTCACTTATCCACTGGGGAGGACTACTACCATAGCTTCACTCCTAGTCATCCTACTTGAACTAGAGAAGCTAATACACTAGCCTGGGCAAGACTAGACTCCCTTTCCATGATCCACACAGGATCACAACAAAAAACTCAAGATCCAACTAACCGTTCCACATGGTCAAGGTTTGTGTTCCAGGCTACTCAATTCTTGGCCAAAGGAGAGTATATTCCCGCTACCCCTTGGAGAAACATCCACACTCCTCTCTATGAATGTGTTCACACCCCTCTCTACAAGGGTATTCTAGCATGTCCCTAGAGTATCCAAAACTCAACACTTGCACAGAGGCCAACCTTGGAAAATTTCTCATTCCCCTTCTCTACAAAGGTCTCTTCCTTCTCTATGAAGGTCTCTTCTCTTTATCCTTCTCTATGAATGTCCCTTCCTATGCGATTGCTCATTCCTTTTATACGAAGGTCTCTTCCTTCTCTACGAAGGTCTAGCTATGGGATCTAAAAAAAATATCTTGTGGTCAAAAATATTTCCATGGTATAATACTATGCTACCCATCTATTGGGCACCATCTATCTACTGGATAAATTTCATCTTGATCAAAATATCTCATTACTCATCCACTGAGTAAACTGTTCCATGGACCACTGCTTTCCTAATTGCACCAAATTATGATCCTCCATTTCAAACTTGGAGACATCGCTCCCTCTTGAACCAAACTAAGAGCATCTTTAATTGTGTAACATATGATAATCATCGTCCTTGAAGTTCTCTTTTGTAATATCATGGGTGCGTTCTTGAGTTCGAACATTTCTTTATTTTTGTCTTCATACTGGATCAACCTGCTCCCTCTGCATCTATAAGAATGGTACTGGAACAACCTGTAGTTACCTGCATCTCATCAACTATATTTGAGTATCCATCTTTCTCTTCATCTTGAACATTTTTGTTCTGCATATTTAGGAGCCTCCTGCTCCTATATAAATATTGGATATTGTCTGGTCTTAACTGATTGTCACCATATCATAAGTCCTTCTCATGTTGTCTAACTTATACAAGTCAAGGCATAAGTTATTTCTTCCGAGACCTGTAAACTTACTTACAGTATGCTTTGTGAGATATGTCACTTAGCTAATCAGACAGTAACAATAAGCAGTAATCAAATAAAACTATATCATGATTTCTATCATAGTAGTACACATCTTTTCTTAAGTAAAAATTGTTCAACCATGTACACATCTGAAACCCTAGTCATTAATAAGACTTTTGAACTCTTTTTCACTCTAGCTATGAAATTACCAAAATTTTCCTTACTATCATAGATAAACACATACCTTTTTCACTCTCATGAGTGATCATACATGAAATAAATATTTTATCTCTTTCTTTATCCTCTTCTTTGATACTTCCTTCATAAGTCTGCATAGACACTGAATTAAAACAAAATTAATTAACATTCTCAAAAAAATCTAACTTGTAATGATAAAGTATTAAAGTAAAAATGATACTAAAGATAAACATGAATACTTATCTTTTGTTTTTGTGTGGGGAGGCTCCATGGACTCCACCATTTGCTATCTTTCTTCTGGTTCTGGTATACCCATTGTAACATGTTCTAGGAGATCATTTTCATCTAGAATCATCTGCAACCTATGCTTCCAAGATCTAAAGTTTCCAGACCCTTCTAGCTTGTCTTCTACCCTCATACCGGTAGCCATTCTTTCTTGCAGTAGAAACCCTATCCCTTCAGGCTATAGAAATAATAAAAAAATCATATTTCTTAGATCTGAGAACTGAACTCACCAAAAGATGCACTGGAATGAGGTGAGTATGCTAGTATAGTTAGTTTCTGAAAATTCCAATTTCTGGCCCTTGAAACTGGATGAACGGATTTCTGGACTGGTGCTTCTGGTTTTCTGGTATTTCTGGTTTTCTGGTACTTTTGATTTCCTGGTACTTCTGGTTTTCTGGTACTTCTCATACTGGTGAAAACTATGGTTTCACTTTCCGGGAGTTCTATCCACTAAAAATGTGCGCTGAAGGTGCCAATGAGTTCCTTAGGCTAGGGCACACTTTTCTAGATGATCTTTGGGCTGAAATTCCTCTTTAATAAAAATCCCTAATTTTCTTGTACGTCAACAGTGACGTTTTTCTTTTTATGTGAAAGATGCTCTCTTTAGATTATATTTGATACCATGTTAAATTTTCTTGCTTAATTTGTTATTATTAGTCTTGATTATAATAACAACATAATAAGGATCTTAATGAAAGAAACACAATCATAGAGTACACAAGCATTTATCCTGGGAAACTTTCAAGGGGAAGAAAACCTAGAAAAAATTCTTTAATATAGATTCAATAACCAAGTACAGTGTCTCTCACAAGAGAGATCTCACCAAACAAAATATCCACTATAAACCCTAACCAGAACAGAGTAGCGCACCACTTAGAGAAATATAGTCATTCTCAATATAACTTTTACCTTTAATGAGATACTCTTCCTTGTAGTTGCATCACTTCTCCTTGTAGCTGCGTCACTCTTAGACTTGTGAACTTGATAGAGAGAGCTTGATGAGTGTGTCTACAAATGAGGTTCTAGGTCTCTTATAAATACAATTTGTTCCCCCCAATAATTAGGTCAAGGCCGACCTGTCCACTTTACCTTTTTAATTTACATTTGTCTTGTCTAGGCACAATAGGGCCGACTTGTCAATATATATATTTTATATTTTGATTTATCCACAAAAGGGGATACGAATATTCTTTGCAGTTACATAATATTTTAACATTAACAAATAAAAGTTGAAACCACAAATCTTTTCAATCTAGCAAGTTCCAATCCATAGGACATCGAACTTTGAGTGTAATGAGGTTTTTTCTTTGTTCTTATTCCACAATAAGACAAATTGATCCGTGTAGAAATATTTGGTTGTAGAACCTCAATCAAAATATTTCTTCACCACTTCCTACGTCTTCTAGATATTTATGAATGCATGTTCTCTTTGCTCATATAATTGCATCGATTGATAGAATCGAGATTGCATTGGTGTAGTCCATTTTTCATTTTCAATTATGGTGTCAATGGATAATGCATTTAGCTCTAGATTTACTAGTAATCGAGCATACTTTTCATATACTAATGAGAATGGGGAAAGTCTAGTGCTACTCTTTGGCATTATTTTGTTGGCCCATAATGCATTCACAAGTTTCTTATGCTAGTCCCTACGGTTTGTAACAACTATCTTCTTGAAAATATACACCATAGATTTGTTAGTTGATTCAACCAATCCATTTCCCCGAGGATAGTAATTTTATGATTGCCCCATTACTATACCATTTTTTCCACAAAAGGATGTAAATTTTGAACTAGTGAATATGGGACCATTATCTATGATAAACTTCTTTGGTACACCAAAACTTGTTAAACTGTTCTCTTGTAAAAATTGAATGAGATGCTCAGTATTGGCCTCTTTTAAAACAATTTCTTTTGGCCATTTCGTGAAATAATTAGTGGTTGTTATTATTTAAGAATGACCCTTTCTAGATTTAGGATTTATGGGGTCTATAACATACAAAACCCACTGTGTGAAAGGACTCTCAACTGTGCTTTTTTTTAGAGGCATAACATCCCTCTTCTCTTTATCATAGAATTTTTGGCACGAAAAATATTTTATTACAAAAGTATGTATCTCTCTGAATAATGTTGGCCAATAAAAAAAAGATCGAATGATTCTATGAGATGTTACCATTGGGGAAAAAGGTCCACCACAAATTCCTTCATGCATTTCTTTCATAATTTCAATTTTCTTGGAGTGGCTCAAGCATATTAAAATCATACCATCAAAATTTCTCCAAAATAGTATCTGAGAAATTAATACATAAGCATTTGATTTCATCTTTAGTGATCTCCTTTCTTTTGTTGTCATGCCAACTACAAATTTCTCTGATTTCAAATAAAAGATAATGTTTTTGTACCATTCAGATCTTGATATCATCTCATATTGTGTGGCAAGAACTTTGTTATTGTTGATGTTAGTGGTAGCATCAGACATGTACTTCCGCATTGGCTTGTGTCTAGCATGTGGAAGTCATTGAAAACCTTCTATCCTTGAGTTTACTATAGTTAAAAGGAATTAATTGAAGCAAAAGTGATTTTATTAGTGAATTGAGTTATTTAAGGAACATGCATAGCATGAAACATGTAATCTAAATCTTAAGTGGGTGTGAGAAGTAATATCAGTCGTAGATCACTTTAAACATTAGAAATAGATTGTAACTCATAATTATAAAAGCAAGGCTAGGAAGAAGGATGAAGATACTTGTATTGAGGGAGTCAACACAGTCGGGACTTGTGTGAGAGACTTTGAGAGGAAGTCACTTTGGAGAGTGTTGGCAACAATTATGTGATTATTGTTTTTATAAGCTGCCTACACAGGGTCTATGAAATTTTATTACTCTTCATAGGTGTTTCTCTAAAACGACAGTTGTAAATTGTCTCATTTTACCTATCATCTATTCGTGCTTCGTTTTCATGACTGCAAGCATGAAAACTTGCAACTATCGTTACTATTCTGTCTTAAAATTTCATTAAAAACATATGGTTTATTACAGAATTATGGTTTCTTGCCGTGTGCATGTTTCTCTCCTTGTTTGTGACCCTTTCGATTCTAAGCATGCCTAAGAGATTTGTGGTTATATGAAGGAAAGACCCCCTCCATTTGATATTCAATTGTTTTTCTATTGATTTTGGTTTGATGTTTGATTATATTTCTTTCATGAAACCTTTGACTATTCGATTTTGTAAACCGACCTAACTTTGCAATCAAACTATGATGCACGCATTATGTTTTCAGAATACTCTGGTCCTAGCATGTACCCAATGACAAGGTGGAATACTATGTACATGATGCCATTACTCCTTAGCATGGTCTCATGATTTACGAATTTTCTCACATGCGTTGTGATTAAAAATTTGCCCACCCTTTGAAACATCACATCTTGTATTGATAAGGCTCGGGGCTATGGATCTGTTGTGTTTTTGCAAACCCTACCTATGTGTTCTGTGTTAATTACCCATCCATTCGACATGGATCCACTGGTAAGGGTCGAACCCAACGACGTCCAGACCTTGTTCTCATATGATAACTCTAGGGAAGATTTGGAAAGGAATGGTTGGCATTTGTTCATCGAAAAATTTCAAGGTTTTAACCTTCAGGTCGCCCAAGAGTTTGCCTTAACCTTTGATGGCTGTAGGGAAAATATCGGTGATGTGAAATTGGAAGTAATAGAAGAGTTATTAAGCCAAGCCATGGGATTTCCAGCGGTTGGTCAGAAATGGTTCAGGAATGCGAAAGTGGAGGAGGTCCCTTGGACTTTACTGTTTACCTCACGAAAAATAACCAGTTGTGATCGAGGTATTCCAATTTCGTTTTTGAAACCTAGGTGGCATGATTTACTTGTTGTAGTGAAGCAATTCATCACATGTGAGGGACGATTCAGACTTTTTTTCCTATATCATCTACACCTTCTTATGAGTTTTATTGGTTTTCCGTTGAATATGCCTTACTACTTGCTCAGAAGTATGTATAAAATGGGTAAACGGTTTAGGAAACAGAGGTCAGATTCAAGTCTATTTCATCATGGCCTCATTAAAATCATCCTCATGCACCAGTTACAGTCACAAAATGATGGTTGGTATGCGTTCATTACACGAAATGGTTTTGGCAACCATGAGTTGGGACGGGTTGATAAGCCGGTCATTGTGGAAACCCTTATGAACCATACGGCCTCTCCTCCACTGCTCCAGGCCTGTGATTTTTCCCCTAATAATGAACCCTCGAGCTACCCTAATGTCATTCAATAGGACAGTCGACCAGTTACACATCCAAAGGATTGGACTAAAAATGTTAAGAAACCTACAGGAAAGAAGTTAAAAGGTAGTGTTGATGTCAACTTAAAAAACAAAAGGGTTGGTCGGTTAATTTCTCGAAGTGTTCGAAATAAAATGAAACCCCATGCAGACACGATCAACACGATTGAAGTGAGCGAAGGTTCAGACTCAGAAATTGATAAATTCCTTGCTAAAGAGGACCCTGTGTCATTCAGGTTATACCCTGACTGAACCTATGACTATATTAACAATTTGCCTCCTTGTCTAAATGACAACGCAAAATTTCCTGCTATCCAGCTCTGTGATAAATCTACCATTCGCATGGAGGATTCTCTAACCCATAATGTTGTTCATGCTAATGCAAAATCCTTATAGTCACAATGTGATGTGTGCCGATTGTGGATTGACAGGTACTATACCGATGTTCCACTGCTACAGTCACGACTCAAGTCTTTAAGAGACCAAGTTGATATGTTGACAAATGAAAACAACAGTCTTGAATCAATTATCTAAGGGAAGGAGAAGCGCTTGAAAACTACAGGTCGTGTCATTTTCAAAAATGTAGAGGCAGCAACAGCTGTCATTAATTCCAAAATTTCTTGATACGTTTTGATTTCATGATTTGAGGTATGATATTTTTAATTTTTAGCATGATTGTGTCACTCTTAAGTTAGGATATTCGATTTGATTGAATAAACTATTTTTCTTATTAAGATTATTCTGTTTTGTTTATTTAATAAAATATGATTGCATATGCTATTTTAACTAGCTACATAATCACAAGATTCTGTAGCCAGTTAAGAAAATTCAAATTGTTTGATTTGATAATTGAAAACATATATGAGATCTTATTATTTTCATTTGTTTTCAGGATAATTAAGGAGCCCATGATTTCAAAGATGGTATGAGACACTTTTTGAGGTCTCCCATCCATATCAATTTTGTGTTTTGAGTAAATAGAATTAGACTGTTAATAGTGTTTTGATATCTAGTGAAATCAGGGTGGTTGCATCCCCCATTATTTTTTGAAACCAATTTCATCTTATCAACAGGAAACAATTATGTTTCCTGAAACCTATATAAACATATCATTTTTTAAACATTTGATCATCTCGGCCTGGGGCGAGAGTATGGATATTTATATACAGACTTGAATGACATAGAATACATTACAGCTTTAGTTTTCTGTATCATGTTTTAATTTAAGTTTTTCTTATCTCAGTACGATGATAGATGATAATAGCCTTTCGTCTGCATGATTTATTTTTAGTTGAGATAATCCTTTTCACATACTTCCCATATCTCGTGTATCAAATGTAACACACAGTGATCCTTTATTCAATTTAAATTAGGAGATTTATCTTTAATTTCAGTTGAATGTTTACATGCAAGTTCTTACAGGAAGAATTATTTCATCGTAGTTACTTGCAAATTATAAGGTTACTGTGACTGCATCTATTATATGTTTTGTTATTATAATTCAATCTCCAACATTATCGTTCCTCATTTATTAGGGGCAATCTCAAGATCTGTAGCAGGTTTACTTCATCAGATAAAGGTGGCTGGATATTCAATATCGAACAGACATTGGATGCAATAACAGGTTAGCCTGTTATTTGATTTTGCTAGTTTTTTGAATATATAAGTTTTCTCTATATAAAACATTTTCTGCTATCTATTATTTTTTGTTCAATTAGGAATTTTAATGTGTGATGTCATGAGTGTATACATCTAAAAAAACAAACCAAAAAAATTAGATAGTGTTTTCATTTGCTTTATTATTATTGCTAAAAGTAATCAATCTACATTTGATTTTTACGAGTTTAGATTAAAACTCGAGTTTTTTACATATTGTATATAAAGTTATTGATTATAATTTTAGTTAAACAAATTGTACATATATATATATATATATATATATATATATATATATATATATTCAAATGTACTTATATATTTTAGTTATTGTTATTTATTAGGTTATTGTTTTTCCTTTAGTTATTTTTCAGTTTCTTTAGGACTTAGATCGCCAAATGGAGCCGCAAAACCCGTCGAAGTGAATTAATCCAAACGGCTTGGGTTAATTAGACAACCACGGACCGGATTCACTCCTCCAGTTGATGAGCGGTCAATTTCGCCCATCAACAAATGGCACTAGAAGGAGGGCCTGAAAACTATTAATGGCACGAGGAGGTCGTAAGAATCCTCCCCCACCTACCCGCTCACCTATAGTAACTATAAGTCGTTCAGATGACAACATTGTCCCTCAAACAACAACCACATCAAACGACTATCTACGGATCACAGTTGAACCGGTAACTCCAAATCCCCCAGGTGGCGACATACAAGTGATTGTTCATCAATCCCTCATAAGAACACACAATGCCTTATCCCGTATCAGAAAACCAAGTCGACCTTTGAACCAACCATTAGACTTCTCTGATATCAGGGAATAACTCACAAGTACTGATCTTACCTTAAACCCTATGGATCTAGATCATATCCTCACTCCTGCAACAGGAGGATCTGGTATTCCACCATCACCACTCCCTTCATCTCCTTCTTCTTCTGGAGAAGAATCCTCAGATGAAGGCAGTTCCTCATCTCAGCCTTCGACACCACCCACACCTATGGAAAATCCGAACGATCCCTCCAGACCCTGGCTCGACCAAGGTGCAGTGGCCATACCTGGGCCCCAACATACTTTACCTAAACACCCAGACAAATGGCTCCCTAAATTTTACCCAGACTCCAAGAAGATCATTGAAGATCACATCAAAAAGTTTATGCTAGCCATTAGGCTCCGTAGTGTTGAGCACGAAGACGTAGTGTGCAGATTGTTTCCCTACACCTTTGAAGGCAATGCCTCTACCTGGTACTTTTCCCAACAACCCCACACCATCGTGTCATGGGATAAATTCGAGTCCTGTTTCCTTGAAAAGTTCGGAGATGACAAGTCTCCTGAAGTTCTAGTCATGGAGCTTTCTAGTTTAAAAATGAACCCTAAAGAAAACACAAAAGACTTCAATCAAAGGTTCCTGACACTAAAGAACCGATTCCCCACGGATTTGATGCCTGCCAAAAATCTTATTGTCGCATACTACACGGAAGCCTTACATCAAAAAATAGCCATTTGGGTAAAGAGGTCCAAGAAATCCACATTGTTAGAAGCCTTCGAAGAGGCGAGTCAAATCAAGAAAGATATTCTTAGCTTAAGAGACAATACCGGTAATGAGATAGAGACTAGTTCATCCCCCAAGAAGAAAATCGAAATCTTCCCTAGACCTCCCCAAAACAAAGCTCAACCAGAAAGTTTGGATCTAGAAAACTTACAGAAAGTCGTTCAGAAGTTATCCAATCAAGTTATAGATTTGAAAAGGCCAGCTGAAGAAGCTTCTTCGAGCAAAGGACCTTACAAACCCCCTTTTAGGAAGCCTTTTCCTACAAACTGACCTAACTCAAATTCTGACGATCTAAATCTAGAAAGCTTACAATTTGCTATTCAAATGATCCTAGAAGCACATGATAACTTGATTCCTCCTGAGATTCCTGAAGAAGTAGCTGAACAAGAGACAGTATAAGAAGATTAATCCTCTCCGAACATTTTCGGACATTTTTTGGATAGCATTTTTCAAGCTAATTTCGAAACAATGCATCCTTACAATACCAGGAGCAAGACAACAAATAAGCCTTCTTCTGAAATTGCGACTACTGTGCCTCCAAAACAGTCTAAATCAATTTAGAATAAACAGAATTCAACAAAACCAAGTTTAGATTATGATTTGATTGAAGATCTTAAAAATCTTAGGGCTAACATTTCTGTTTACAAATTATTAAAATTCCCTTTTCTTTTGTAAAAGATGCTGCAAAATATTGCGGAGAACAACAAAAATAGCAATCCGAACTGCAACAAAGGTGTTCAAAACAGCCCCAAAATTCCTCAAAAGGCCTCCGCCAAAACTACATCCGAGCCTCATGCTAAAAGAGACCTTCCTGTAAAAAGTGTAACAAATGTAGATAAACCAGTTTCAGAGGCTGCGATTAAAAAACAACAAACTTCTACTATTAATACTCACAGAAATGTCCCTCCATTTTTGTTGACTTTTAAAATTTTCAATAGGAATGTACATAACTATATGGTAGATTCAGGTGCGTCATCTAATGCAATGCCTTAGTTTGTCTATCAAAAGATTAATTCCAAAGTTCAACCGTCCAGCTTGATCGAACTAGTGTTAAAGTGATAGGCGAATTAAAAAATGTGCTTATAAGATTGTCATCTAATCCTAAAGTCCATCAAGTGATTGATATCATTGTTGTAGATATCCCAGAAGTATATGGTTTGTTTTTAAGTAGAGATTGGTCAGAACAATTACATGGTTATTTTGCAATGGATTGGTCTCACTTGTGGCTGCCCGAGAATGGAAAGACTAACAGAATCAAGGGAAATTGTGAACGTTATCTTAAGTTCACGGTAACTGATTTAAATGATCCCAATGAACCATTCACTCCTTCTACCAATTCACCTGAAATACAGGGGATGGACACTTGTTTCGGAAATTTCATGGCCGAAACATCTACCATCACTTCCCCAGAACAACAATCTGAAATTATGACATGCACACGGTCAACAACCTCCTCTCAGTGGTCACAGATACCTGACGAAAATCAAATATGGTCTCTCTAATTCGATGGGTCAAAATCTAAGGAAGGAGCTGGTGCAGGGTGTGTGCTCATCGATCCAACAGGTAACAAGACTTTGATTGCTTGCTGGTTAGAATTCAAATGTACAAACAACACGGCTGAATATGAGGCACTCCTGCAAGGTCTCAGAAAATCACTAGATTTAAACATTTAGAATCTGATTGGTTTTGGTGATTCAAAAATAGTGGTTAGACAAGTAAACAATTCTATCCATTTTTTATCTCCACACCTTAAAAGCTATCAGACTGAGGTATGGAATTTGATGAACAAGTTCTCTGCTTTTAACATAAATTCTATTCCTAGATTAAATAATTCTGAGGTCGATTTGTTAGCTAATGTTGCCTCAAAACTTTTTCCTGCAGAAGGCCTATCTCCGAATGCGTTTTCCGTCGAACTTTTGTTCAGACCGTCCGTCCTAGACAACATCACGAATTGGAGATTCTTCGATGACGATCAACAAATCATAAGTTTTCTGCACATGGAAGAAACTTTCCACGGAGTAGTGATCGACGAAGGTACCCATGATGAAAATATTCGCGACTTTACGGTAATACCAGATCCAAGATCCCCGGAATCTGCATTAGACATGGTAAACTCTATCCCGAAATCTGTGGTTAGGTTAGAAAATTGTTATGATATTCACGATAAGTTCAGAAAATCAGTGAATTGTAAAACAAATAGTTCCTCTTTGACACATGAAAAAGTAAATTTGGGAACTAAAGATAACCCACAGTGCATCAATTTAGGGTTGGGGTGTTCTCAGTAAGAAAAGGTAGCATTTATTAAGTTTTTTAAGGAATTCAAAGATGTTTTTGCTTGGACGTAGGACGACCTAAAAACCTTTGATCCTAACATCATACAACACATTATTTCCATGAAACCTCAGACCCAACCTTTTCAACAAAAGTTAAGGAAGATGCACCCAAAACTCGAACCAACGGTCAAGAAGGAATTAAACAAACTCCTGAATGCTAAAATAATCTTCCCTGTAAGGCACGCACAATGGGTCTCTAATCTTGTCCCCGTCAAAAAGAAGAGTGGTGAAATTCGACTATGTGTCGATTTCTGAAATATTAACCGAGCGTCTGATAAAGACAACTACCCTGTCCCTCCCATGGAACAGATCCTTCAACAAGTATATGGTTCTGAAAGATTATCCTTGTTGGATGGTTTTTCTGGGTATAACCAAGTCCTTATGTCTCCCCCAATCCATCTCAAAACTACTTTCTGTAACCCATGGGGCACCTACGCTTATAGAAAGATGCCCTTTGGACTCATAAACACCGGTGCCACTTTTCAGAGAGCGATGGATATCGCTTTCCATGGCTTAATCAATCAATCTGTAGTAGTTTACCTGGATGATGTCACTATCTTCTCAAAAAATAAAGGAGATCATCTAGCTCATTTAAGATATGTTCTACAGCGATGTCGTAAGTACGACATTTCTTTAAATCCTAAAAAATCTGTCTTCGCAGTAGAACAAGGTAAGCTCCTCGGCTTCATTGTATCGAATGAAGGGATGATTATCGACCCTAAAAGGACCCAAGTCATTTTGAAACTTCCCCCTCCCTCATAAAAAAAGTCCATGCAATCTTTCTTAGGACAGATAAACTTTGTTAGGAGATTCGTCCTCAGCTTTTCAGAAATGGTGAGACCATTACAAAACTTAATAAAAAAGGATGTACAGTACCATTGGGGACCTTTAGAAAGTCAGGCTTTCGATTCAATAAAAAAGGCCATAATAGACGCTCCTTCTCTAATGAGCCCTGATTTTTCATGAGACTTCACCCTCTACACATTTTCCTCTGACCGATCTTACGCTGCTGTCCTAAATCAAAGGAACGCTGAAAACAACGAAGTCCCAATTGACTTTATGAGCTCATCCTTCAATGGGGCAGAACTTAATTACCCAGCAGTAGATCAACAACCTTATGCTATTTTTAAAGAAGTAAAACACTTTCGGTCTTATCTGTTGAAATCTAGGATGAAAATCATTGTCCCTTACCCGATTGTCAGAAATTTGTTAGTACAGAAAGAACTAGGCGAAAAAAGGGCAAACTGGGTCACATCCTTACAAGAATATGACATAGAAATCACCCCAGCACAAATTGTAAGAGTCCAAGGTTTATGCAATTTGGTCGCCGATTCAGTTGTAGGATAGCAAAATGAAACTGGTATGTTAAATCCAGATCAACACTATCAAAATCAAATCTGCTGTGCACAAAACCTTGCTAGTTCCTGGTACGACGACATCAAATTTTGTCTTATACACGGATCCACTCCCCATCACCTTGATCCCCAAAAAAGGAGAGCACTAAGATTAAAATCTACTTCTTTTCAGCTGATTAATGGTATTTTGTTTCACCAAAATTTTGATGGAATACTTATGCACTGTTTTGAAAAAGATGAAGCAGAAAAAGTCTTATTGGAGTTACATGCAGGGGAAGCTGGTGGGCATTTTGGTGGAGACACCACTTCCCACAAAGTATTAAGAGCAGATTATTACTAGACTACCCTTTTCAAGGACGTCATGCCTTATGTCGCAAGTGTGTCATTTGTCAGAAGGCATCTGGATGGATACAGAAACCAACATTCCCTTTGCAACCAGTTTCGGTAAACTCCCCTTTTTAGCAGTGGGGCCTGGACATTATAGGCCCAATCAATCTGACATCCTTGCTGCAACATAAATACATCATAACAACCACATATTATTTCACCAGGTGGTCCGAGGCTACCCCATTAAAAGTTGTAAATACCATCTAGGTGATATCCTTTCTGAATTCAAATATCATCACTCGTTTCGGTATTCCTGAATGCTTAGTATTTGACAATGCTTCCTATTTTTCATCTCTTGAAATGAGTGATTTCTCTCTAGAAAAAGGAATTAAATTAAAGTACTCTGCCATCTATTAACCCCAAGGCAATGGTTTGGCGAAATCAACTAATAAAAATCTGATCAAAATTATCAAGAGAACGGTCTCCGAAAACCATAAAAATTGGCATAACGCACTGTTAAACGCAATCTGGGCTGATAGAGTAACTCCTAAAACTATTGTAGAGAACTCACCTTTCTTTCTCATTTACGGTAGGGAAGCGATTCTTCCACCGCATGTCCTTCTTCCATCTCTGCAGTTATAGGAAGTGAGGGCTCAAGAAAAACAAAAATTGGATCAACATCAACTCATTGTTAAAAACTGGTTTGATTCCAATTCTTCCTCTGACAGAAATTTTGAGGTAGGTGACCTTGTCCTAAAATGGGACAAACCTCATGAGGGAAAAGGAGAGCATAATAAGTTTCAGAACTTATGGTTGGGACCATTTTTAATTGCTGAGAAACTAGGTCCCAATTCCTTTCACTTACAGAATTTAGAGGGACAGCCAGACACCTTCTCGATGAATGGCCAAGCTCTAAAAAAATACTTTGCTTGATGACGCTCCCATACACCCTTTGTAAATATTTTCTGTTTTCTTTTATTTTCTTTTTGTTTTTCTTTTTTGGTTTGTTTTGGTTCTCATTTCTTCTTATCGATCTTTCTTTTGAAACACATATGCCTGCACCACGGGCTAGCTTAGACAAAGAAAACATAAAATTTCCCCTAAAAAATGACTACTGAAAGTGGTTAAAACATCAATTGTTGTATTTCTCTGAAATTGCAGCCCTGTTGAAGGTAACTTGTTGTTTGAAAAGTGTTTTCTTAGTTTCAATCTGCAATTGAAGGTATTCATGACCATCTATAAAAATCCTTTTTACGTTGTCCCTGTTCTTTAAGAGAACAACTCAATGATGTCTCCCTGCTCTTGAAAGTCGGTTTTATTAATAATATATTTCCAGATCTTGATGAAGGATAGCTAAAAAAATTTTTCAAGGTCTGTGACATATAAAGATGTGTTAAAAAACTAGAATTTTCAGCGTCACCCCGCTCTATTGAATATCTTTAAAAACTAATATAAATTTTCAGAGAGCTCTGGGAAGTGCTTGTAAACCCACCGGGACACTGAACAGGTATGCTGGCAGCGGGTAAATGCATGCATGACGCCAAGATAACTTCGTCGGGGTACTGAATAGGCCCGCTGGCAGTGAAGCAATGTCAGGTAAAAGAAAATTCTCAGATATGGATTCTGTTTTGACCTTAAACATCCATCGTTCTGATCTGGAATTTCTTGACAGGATACAAATATCAGAGTGGGTTAATTGACATCCCTGTCAAGGCTATGGATGCCTGTTGGCAACAACAACCCTGTCAACAATATTGAATATTTTAACTTTAACATCGTGGCTCTCTTTTGCTAAGATTGTCATCAATTTTCGTTTCTTTAAAAATAACAGTTGTTTGAAACTGGAATGCATTATAATTATTTGAGATGCTCAAACAACTTTTCGGTTGTTTTCGATTCAAAAATTTTTTTGATTATTCTAACCTGAACTTTTTCATATGACAGAGATAACTGCTTCTCCCAGCATGTCGCCATTGTTGGCAACAATTATGTGATTATTATTTTTATAAGCTGCCTACACAGGGTCTATGAAATTTTATTACTCTTCATAAGCGTTTCTATAAAACGACAGTTGTATATAATTGCATTTTACCTATCATCTATTCATGCTTCGTTTTCATGACTGAAAGCATGAAAACTTGCAACTATCGTTACTATTCTGTCTTAAAATTTCATTAAAATCATATGGTTTATTACATAATTATGGTTTCTTGCTATGAGCATGTTGCTCTCCTTGTTTGTGACCCTTTCGATTCTAAGCATGCCTAAGATATTTGTGGTTATATGAATGAAAGACCCCCTCCATTTGATATTCGATTGTTTTTGTATTGATTTTGGTTTGATGTTTGATTATATTTCTTTCATGAAACCTTTGGCTATTCTATTTTGTAAACCGACCTAACTTTGCAATCAAACTATGATGCACGCATTATGTTTTCAGAATACTCTAGTCCTAGCATGTACCCAATGCCAAGGTGGCATACGATGTACATGATGCCATTACTCCTTAGCATGATCTCGGGCTTTACAAATTTGTTCACATGCGTTGTGATTAACACTTTGCCCACCTTTTGAATCATCACAACTTGTATTGATAAGGCTCGGGGCTATGGCTCTGTTGCGTTTTTGAAAACCCTACCTGTGTGTTCTGTGTTAATTACCCATCCATTCTACATGAATCTAGTGGTAAGGGTCGAACCTAATGGCGTCTATACCCTGCTCTCATATGATAATGCTAGGGAAGATTTGGAAAGGAATGGTTGGCATTTGTTCATCGAAAAATTTCAGGGTTTTAACCTTCAGGTCGCCCAAGAGTTTGCCTTAACCTTTGATGGATGTAGGGAAAAGATCGGTGATGTGCAATTGGAAGTAACAGAAGAGTTCTTAAGACAAGCCATGGGATTTCCAGTGGTTGGTCAGAAATGGTTCAAGAATGTGAAAGTGGAGGAGGTCCCTTGGATTTTACTGTTTACCTCACGAAAAATAACCAGCTATGATCGAGGTATGCCAATTTCATTTTTGAAACCTAGGTGGCATGATTTACTTGATGTAGTGAAGAAATTAATCACATGTGAGGGACTATTCAGACTTGTTTTTCTATATCATCTATGCCTGCTTATGAGTTTTATTGGTTTTTCGTTGAATATGCCTTACTACCTGCTCAAAAGTCTGTATAAAATGGGTAAACGGTTTAGGAAACAAAGGTCAGATTCAAGTCTATTTCATCATGGGCTCATTAAAATCATCCTCATGCACCAGTTACAGTCACAAAATGATTTTTGGGATGCGTTCATTACACAAAATGGTTTTGGCAACCATGAGTTGGGACAGGTTGACAAGCCGGTCATTGTGGAAACCCTTATGAACCCTACGACCTCTCCTCCACCGCTCCAGGCCTGTGATTTTTCCCCTAATAACGAACCCTCAATCTACTCTAATGTCATTCAATAGGACAGTCGACCGGTTACACATCCAAAGGATTGCACTAAAACTGTTAAGAAACCTACAGGAAAGAAGTTAAAAGGCAGTTTTGATGTCAACTTCAAAAACAAAGGGGCTGGTCGGTTAATTTCTTGAAGTGTTTGAAATAAAAGGAATCCCCGTGCAGGCATGATCAACATGATTGAAGTGAGAGAAGGTTCAGACTCAGAAATTGACAAATTCCTTGCTAAAGAGGACCTCGTGTCATTCGGGTTATACCCTGATCGACCCTATGACTATGTTAACAATCTGCCTCCTTGTCTAAAGGACAACCCAGAATTTCTTGGTATCCAGCGCTATGATAAATCTACCATTCACATGGAGGATTCTCCGACCCATAATGTTGTTCGTGCTAATGCAAACTCCTTACAGTCACAATGTTATGTGTGTCGATCGTGGATCAACAGGTACTATACCGATGTTCCACTGCTACAGTCACGAATCAAGTCTTTAAGAGACCAAGTTGATATGTTGACAAATGAAAACAACAGACTTGAATCCATTATCCAAGGGAAGGAGAAGCGCTTGAAAACTACAGGTCGTGTCATTTTCAAAAACATAGAGGCAACAACAGCTATCGTTAATTCCAAAATTTCTTGATACGTTTTGATTTCATGATTTGAGGTATGATATTTTTAATTTTTAGCATGATTGTGTCACTCTTAAGTTAGGATATTCGATTTGATTGAATAAACTATTTTTCTTATTAAGATTAGTCTATTTTTTTTATTTAATAAAATATTATTGCATTTTCTATTATAACTAGCTACAGAAACGCAAGATTCTGTAGCCAGTTAAGAAAATTCGAATTGTTTGATTTGATAATTAAAAACATATCTGAGATCTTCTTATTTTCATTTGTTTTCAGTATAATTAAGGAGCCCATGATTTCAAAGATGATATGAGACACTTTTTGAGGTCTCCCAACAATATCAATTTTGTGTTTTGAGTAAACAGAATTAGACTGTTAATAGTGTTTTGATATCTAGTGAAATCAGGGTGGTTGCATCCCCGATTATTTTTTGAAACCAATTTCATCTTATCAACATGAAATAGTTATGTTTCCTAAAACCTATATAAACATATCATTTTGTAAACATTTGATCATCTCGTCCTGGGGTGAGAGTATGGATATTTATATACAGACTTGAATGACACATAATACATTACAACTTTAGCTTTCTGTATCATGTTTTAATTTAAGTTCTGTGTATCTCAGTATGATGATAGATGATAATAGCCTTTCGTCTGCATGATTTATTGTTAGTTGAGATAATCCTTTTCACATACTTCCCATATCTCGTGTCTCAGATGTAACACACAATGATCCTTTATTCAATTTAAATTAGGAGATTTATCTTTAATTTCAGTTGAATGTTTACATGCAAGTTCTTACAGGAAGAATTATTTCATCGTAGTTACTTGCAAATTATAAGGTTACTGTGACTGCATCTATTATATGTTCTGTTATTATAATTCAATCTCCAGCATTATCGTTCCTCATTTATTAGGGGAAATCTCAAGATCTGTAGCAGGTTTACTTCATCAGATAAAGGTGGCTGGATATTCAATATCGAACAGACATTGGATGCAATAACAGGTTAGCCTGTTATTTGATTTTGCGAGTTTGCTGAATATAGAAGTTTTCTCTATATAAAACATTTTCTACTATCTATTATTTTCTGTTCAATTAGGAAGTTTAATGTGTGATGTCATGAGTGTATACATATAAAAAAACAAACCAAAAAAACTAGATAGTGTTTTCATTTGCTTTATTATTATTGCTAAAAGTAATCAATCTACATTTGATTTTTACGAGTTTAGATTAAAAATCGAGTTTTGTACAGATTGTATATAAAGTTATTGATTATAATTTCAGTTAAACAAATTGTACATATATATATTTAAATGTACTTATAGATTTTAGTGATCGTTATTTATTAGGTTATTGTTTTTCCTTTAGTTATTTTTCACTTTCTTTAGGACTTAGATCGGCCAATGGAGTCGTAAAACCCGTCAGAGTGAATTAATCCAAACGGCTTGGGTTAATTATACAACCCCGGACCAGATTCACTCCTCCAGTTGAAGATCGGTCAATTTCTCCCATCAACAGAGAGATACCAAGGTCGAGGATAAGAAAGAAGGAATTTTTCCTACACAAGAGTGAGGAGATCTCACAAGTTGGGTGAAGATAGGTTCAAAAATACTTGCTCCCACACCCTGGGAAGGGGGGGGCACCCTATCTTCTCTTGATTAGCTGAGACAAAGGATTACTATTGTCATATTCTTTTCATGGACAGAGTAACTATGTTATATGAATTCCATGACTCATAGGAAACTAAATGTCCGCCATGCCCCACCGATCAACTTTGGTTTTAAGACACAATAAGGAAGAGAAGTGGTAGGGCTTGGGAAAGTGGGATAATCATCCTATATAATTGATGCCCACCTAATAATTATGAAGAGAGGGTTGGATCACAAAGGACCATGATTCAATATATTGGATAGGTGGAGAAGGAATTTCATCTAGAGATCATACAGGTCAAAGATAAGAGAGAGCAGAGGCAACCACAAGTGGGTTTCAGAGGATAAAATCTAGAGGAAAGTGTAGCACCGTACAAAAGTGTATGTATGGGTTTTGCGTACAAGTACACGATTCAAAGTGGATACAATCACATATGTACGTTGGTCAGCTGAAGGTGAATCATTTACACCTTAGAAATCATGTTGTTCATATGTCGTACGACATAGCAGACTTGGCCAAGTTTGTATGTAGTTGTATTTCTCTTAGTGGGCCATTTTCCCTGTTACAAGAGCCCTAATTTGACCTTAATAAAAGCATATTGGAACTATTTTTCCCTCTAGGATTTTTCCAAGGGAAGTTTACCAAAAATTATTGGTGTCTTGTGTATGATATTTTGTTTTCCTAGTTTATGTTTTTCCTACATGTTTATTTGTTTACTCAATTGTTATTTTAGTAGATATAGATATTTTTTTTGAGATAATTGTTGGGTGATGGGTAGGGGAATCACAACATGGTATTAGAGCATACCAAGGGTTTAATTCCAGGATATTTCAACATTGTATCAAAGCCTAGTCTCTAAAGGGAGGAAATCAAGGGCACAAATCTCAATAGTTGCAAGAAACTCTTGATAGATCTATAACCAAGAGGCGAAAATCAAAGCATAGATTTCAAGAAAACAATAGTGCTGAGGCAGAACAAGGTTTTTTGTAGTTGTATGAAATTATATGCGGGTCACAGTGGTAACATTCATGTACATACATGATTTTCAGTGAGTCGAATCACGTAAATGTGTGGGTTGCAGTGGTGGAAGTCAGGTAGAAGTCTATATAGGATAGTACAAGAGAATTTTGAGTTGAAGGTTATCATATCATATCTTGGAGAAGGAAACTGGATTATGATTTGAGGATAGGTTGGAAGGGGTTTCCAACTATAGTCCTTGGAAGGAGAGAATCATGTCAGTGTTTATGGAGAATGGGATTTGGAAAGTTTCTAATACTCAAATAACTCCACCAACAGATGCAACAACACTGGTCATCCATAATCATAAGGATGTGAAATATAGACACATCATTCTAAATGGAGTGAAGGATCACTTGATTCCCCATGTATCAGGGAAGAACACTACCAGGGACATGTGGGAGGATGTAAAGAGTTTATTTCAAAGCAAGAATGAGAATCACAAAATGGTGTTGAGAGAGAATCTCATAGACAAAAAGATGATACGATCAAATACGGTGACAAGTTATCTCAGCTGGATCCGACATATTTGAGATGAACTGGCTACAGTTGGGGAGACAATGGATGATTCAAAGTTGGTGAGGAAACCACTTAAGGGCTTCAAGAAGGAGTAGAAATAATTCATCAAAGGGATCATGGAATGAGAGAATCTCCCAGATTGGTCAAGGTTGTGGGATGAATTCGTTTGAGAGGAACTTCAAGATGAATAACTTAATGGAGGTTGACACAAGAATGATGATGAGAACCTTGATCTTCAAAACCAGGAAAGGAAGGGAAAGTTCAGGAATATTTCCAGTGGAGATTCTACTTCTCAAGACAACAAGAAGAAGGACATGAGCGAAGTCAAGTATTTTGCATGTCACAAGTTTGGAAATCATGCAGGTCAATGTATGCATAAGAACAAGGCAGGGAACGTAGCACAACTAGAGGTAGCTATGATAGTAAAGACTCAAGTGGATGTGTTTTGAAATAGGTTTGAACATATAGAGTTATTACTTGTTTCCCTGAATTCCTTGAGCACCATATCAACTGGTGCATGGTTGACAGATAGTGGATCCATGTGTCATATGAAAGGAGCACGAGAGGTTTTTGAGAAATTTATAGAGTATGACTCGAAGATGCATGTAGAACTTCATATGGGGACCAAGCAATGTAGTGAAAGGGTCTGGAACAGTGTCATTCTAGTTGGATTAAGGAGGCACATTGAGAGTGATGAATGTGATATGGGTGCTAGAACTCAAGAGGAGTGTGATCTTAGTTTCAGTGATTGAGAAGAAGGGATTTAAGAGGCTTCTAGGACCATGCTCAGAGGAAGTGAGTCTTCTTAGATAGGTAAAATCATGATGGCATGTGTTGTTCCTTAGATTAATCTTAAGGCTCAAAGAGTAATGTCAGGAATCATGTGCATTTAAATATAATGTTTTAAAAGAGTGTTTTTCCTACCTTAGTTTTATAAGAAATGATATTTCAATGAAATTAATAACAAGACAGGACAAAGGATGTATTTAGTTATATGAGTCTCAATTTTAATATAGAATGGTGTGAAATAAAGTTATAAAATTGTTAAACAAAGCTAGGCATCAATTGCAGATGAGTCTCACCTTGTTTGTCGTGGAAGAAAAGTAGATAGTGCACCCTTGAACATGATATGAAATGTAGTAATTCACACAACTTGCAGGTCTTGTTTTACTCACAGTAAACACAGAGGGAAAACTACTTACTTAATGAATTGTTGGTTTAATATGATCACAATAGTTGTAATACCAAATTGTAATCAATCACTTTTCAAGGAATTACATAAAAAAATTTAGAGAAATGAAAATACAGAGGAAACAAATAACTCAAACATAAAAAAAATTAGAATCTCTATTTGCACTTGTATTAATACTAAAAAAAGAGAGTTTCTCTATTACATCTGGCAAGAAGCAACCCTGAACAAATCTTTAATCTATGTATTTTTACAAAATTTTTCAGAACCCTAAATGGTTGGACTTCTTACAATATTTAATTAAAATAGTATATATCTGAATAAAACAACAATGTGTAAAATTATATGAGATTTTTTGGCGTTAACCTCTGTCTCTTCATCTAAGGGAAGAAACGCTTCTTCTCCTTAGTCTTTTAGGCTGAATACATATGTCATATAGGCCAACTTAACAATTCAACATACTGTCTTGGTAGTTTTAGTCTTATTTCCATCTGTCCCTCCAGATATGTTTAGTAATGTAATGAACCACAGTTGAGATCAGGGGGGAAGGATCATCAAATGAATAGAACTGCATGGCTCATCAAGGTATGGATAACGGGCATAAGGAAAAGTAATCATCTATGGAAAGGATAATAATGGAACAAGGGTATGATGATGAAGTGGGGATAAGTGGCGATTAGAATGAGGGTGAATGAGGTAAGTGGTTGTTGGAAGGTGAAAGGTAGAGAGAGTAAAAGGAAAGGGCACTGTGCGTTTTTTCTTACTTGATCCCAACTATGCTTTCTTTTCCATGTTCAATACATTGGTTGCATCTATCTAGTAATTCCACCACGAACCTTGAGGGCTCAATTGTTTCATTTACCTTGAAAGTGAATAATTTTCTTTCTACCCGAGGCATCTTTTCTTGGATCCTTTTCACTTCTTGAGTTGTGGCCTAGTACCGTGAGCTTGGATTCACTAGACATTTATTGATTTTAAGAAGATCAATGTGGCTCATTTCCAAAATGGCTAA
>JZKD02S2015161.1:176319-186401 GCA_000966675.3 Picea glauca
TTTTTCTGGATTTTTGTTGGTTCATCTCTATATCAATTTGTCCCAAGGCTTCCAAGAAATTACTTCCCTCAAAATAAATTATCTTTTTATCTAATGATGACAACGATTCTAGGAAAGCCTCTTTTACCTCTTTAGAAAATCTTTTATTTTCTGCCAGATTTGTTTCTCAGACCTTTAGAGCCATATCATCTCTTAATTGTTTAGAGGGAGAGAGCAGAGGGAAATCAGGGACATTATCTTTTTACACCAATATTATGGCTTCTTGAAACTTAGCTCGGGTTGATCGGGCCTCTCTTTATTTGACATAAATTTCCTTCAGAGAAAGGTCCACTACCTAGTAGCACTTTTGGATGGCATCTACCTTCAGAAAAAGGTCCTGCTAGGCAGCTTCCAACTTCTCATTTATTTCCAACGCTTGAGTTTGGAAGGCCAAAATGTCTATCGAGGTACCTTCGGTCAGGTCCAATCTATCTTGCAATTGTCTTATCAATTCATCACGTTGAGTGATCAAAACTTGGTTGATTTGTGAAATATGATGGAGCTCATCAAGGTTAGCCCGAAGTTGTTTAATTTGTTATTGATCATTAGCTCTAATCTACTCGAAGTCTTGACTCATTTTGTTCCTGATAGTCTATTCCATGGAATGAATTTGACTTTGCAAGTGCTCCACCAATTGGCACTTCTGTCGCAGTTTTTCGGCCAAATTGTCTATAGACCATTGATTGGCAGTGGCAAAAGCACCTAATGAACCTGCAACTTCCTTTGCAAATTCTGGATCATCTTGGTCATTCCCGTCATACACCATCCTCTGACTTTTAATTATCACTACATCTTTATGTTGTGATTCCCTTTTCACGATGGCCTTTTGTTTCTTTCTAAAGAAGAAATTTGAAACAGGCATCTCTTCGGGTGAGATGGGGGTAATATCATTTACAAAAACAATTTTGAAATTAGGATTTCCGAAGCTCAATTGTAGAGGGGTAAGCGATGTAATAGGAGTAGAAATCTCTGTGGACTGTTTTTTCTCTATTGTATTTGAGGTACCATCATGGGTATTTGGTGACGAAGGAGACGCCTCTTGACTCTTCTTTATGAAATATTTGATTTGAGCTAGTTCCTGGGGGCTTAGCTGTCCTGACAATGAGGCTTCTAATTCCTGTGTTAACCCCTTCGAGATCTTCGGGGTTTCCTCAACTTTATGTTTACTAGAGTGACTTGATTCATAACCTCTAGGCATAGTTTCTTGAGAGGGGGGAGTGTCTATTTTCTCTCCTTGTAGTACCTTTGGTATACTATTTCGCATGTGTTTTTGAAAGCTGATAAAACCATGTTGTTGAAATGGGGGCAGAGTTTGGAATTTTCCTTGAACTTCCTCATAAGATCTAACCCCCTTGAATATTTCATCATACATGGAGTTCTTGTGCATATATTGCTTCATATTGAATTGGGCCATGTGGTTTTCCACTATCTTACGTGTATCATGTCTTTTGAACTCGAGGTTAACCAATTTGACATCCTCCAGAGCTGCGGCCTCCATTTTGGAGTTACCGAAATCCATTAATGAAAACATGCCAACCTGAATATGGAAAGTTGGCCATACCATTTTTTGCGTTGCCTTCAGCTCCTTGATGATACTTCCTATCACTGTCTAGTAGGACACTTCTCTACATATCATCCAATCTGGTAAAAATCATGGGAGAGCATGGGGAGGAACCGAGCACCGAAAAACCTTGATGTAGGAGAAGTTCTCCTCAATAAACCAATCTACTAGCTTACCTAGGTTTCACATAATCTTGTCTAACATTCAGGGAGGTGGGTGACCATATAGGGCTATATGAACATAAACCACAACAACGTAATATATTTCATAGAAGAAATCCTTGGGTTTCTCTTCCCATAGCTTGGAATGATAGAAATGAATGGGCTCGACACTGGCCAGGGTCTAGCTCCAATTCATCAATGTAACCATGAAACAGATGGCGTCCATGATACATGTCGACATGTAAAAGGGGGTGGGTTGTCCTTTGAATTTCACTGTTTTATACTCGACAATCCCCTTGGACATGTCATTAGACAACATTTTGGCCCAATTCAAAGTGAAACCCTATGCCACCTTGTGCATAATGGATACCCATTCTACAAAGAAATGTGTAGGGATCTTCTTCCCGAACAATTGATAGAACATCATGGCTACATACACCATATGAGCTTCCAAATATGTTGTGGCATACATACCATGAGCGTCAGTTTTTAATTTCTCTGGGTGCCCCCACCAAGACTTGATTATATCATGACAATTTTTGGCGTACTGGACGCATTCCTTTTACTCGAAATCCAAGATGAATGCAACATTGTATGTATATCTAGGATTAGGGGAGAGTTTATACATTACTTTCATATGTTCCAGTCGAAAAGAGCCGATGAAAACCTTCTGATGGTTCATGATGCTCCTATTCTGGACATCAACGTGATCCAAGGACCATCTTATCATGTCGTTATAAGGCACGAGCCTCTGCTATGACACTATCTTGTGCAGCTTTGACTGCGCTATATGTCTGAGTTTAGTTGTATAAGTGTCATCCTCTTCTTTGACAGAGTCCTCTGGACAGTTGATGATTTCATGCTCCAGAATCTCGAACACCTGTGTCCAAGTTTTTACGGTGTCTGTGGCTCACGACGTGGTGTCTGACAGAATGTCCACATTTGGGTTTGAATCCTCGCCCGTCGCATCAGGATTTTTCATAATTTTTCATTGCACCATAATTTGTAAGGAGACATAGTGAAGTTACCTGTTGCGGAGAAAATTTGTGAGTCTTTCAAACAGATACAACTTGCTAATCATAAAAGGTGAAAATGAATTCAAATGGAAGTGCTTTTATTCAAAATAGATTCATTGATTTTTGTATAGCTTCACTGGAGAAAAATTTATTAACGTTAATGGAAATGTCTACCTGGTGATCCGCAATCTGTTTTTGAATCATTATCCTTAATTGGTCATAAATTCCATCAATACTTTGATGGTTCGGATTAGGGATATTTAGATGTGATAGAGTGGGAACCTCCCGAATCCTGAATCCGTGAAAAGATTAATTTATGAATAATTGCTTGTGAAACCTTTATTAATCATGTTTAATATGGTGTGTTAAATTCAAGTGCTTCAGTAGTTCAGACTTCAGGGACTTCTAATGTATCTCGAGAGGAACTTCCCGAAACCCGAAACCACGAAGCAAATAATTGATTTAAGTCTTAATTAATTTCATTTGATTTTATGTATTTCAGAAGTTTGGACTTTGGGGATTTTAGAATATGATACATGGAAAATGTCTGAAATTCGAACTGCAGAGTCATTAATTATCTCTTGATCATGATTAGCTTAGTTATTTAAACGTTTAATACTTAGGCATTTTGATACTTCAATGATTCTTGAATTCGTTCTTGTTAAACTCTCGAAGGATCATCTCCCGTAGTGACGTGGTATATATGATGTCACTCTGGATGACGTGTCAAGAAAAGAGAGGTGCCACGTATTACTTGGAAACGTGTGAATCCTCCAGTGGAAATGTCAAAAATGGGTGCCACATGTCAACTTAGGAAGAACTCAAAAGGTACATGTGTCCTGCAACTTGTTTCTTTAAAAGGTTTAGGAAAAGTCGCGAGCATACACCTTCAGGTTTCAGAGTTTTTATTGTTAAGACTTATTGAAATATCTGAAGCGCAGAGCTCCGAAGAAACTGTTAGAGACTTACCTCTTTTAAAATTCAGGTGGCTCCAGAACTCCGAAGGTATTAGGATCATTCGATCAAAAGGAAAACTGATCGATGACGGATAAAATGTGCGCCTTATTGTGAACTAACCAACAAATGAATTTGGTTGAAAATTGAAAGATCGTTTTCCAAGTTTTTGTTTTCTTTGGGTAAAATTATATTTTCATGAGGTGAAAAGTGTTGGGCTCTAAAGATTTCCTAAAACAACCTTAGTTTAACATTAATTTATCAACCGGGGATTTGTCTTTTATTTCAAGAATATCAACAAAGTCTATGCAGATAGTTGTAGAGGTTAAAATCATGTAGTTAAAGCAAATCTCAGTTCCTCACCCATCTAGAATATCAACAAAGTCTATGCAGATAGTTTATCAACAATGAAGTTCCTCACACATCCATTAAAAATCTAAAACTAAGATCTCTACTCAACATAATTATAATCTAATCTATAACATGCTGTGAATTAAAGGCATTAACTAAATTGTTGAATTTATCTAATTAAGAGACAGTAATTGAATCTATGAAAATGTTTAATAAACTGATCTGCCAATGATTGTTTAACCTGTTGGAAAGAAATAGCGAAGTACTGTAAATTGAGAAGGAACAACAAATGTAACTTTAAGTGAAAGGAACAACAAATACTAATTTAGGTGAAAGAAACAAAAAATGCTAACATAATAAAAGGGACAACGTATGCAAAAATGAGAGGAACTGTCGATCAACAAACTACATAAATGGGAAATGAAACAACAATCGATAACTTTCAAATGAAACATCTATCCTCTATAATCAAATAACATACTTAATTTATGAAAACATCAACACACTCATGCATTTATCTTAACTATTGCAAAGAGATTTAAATCACAGAACAAAAATCAAATTGATATGATTAAAAATTGAGATAGTAACTCCTTCCGACTAGGCCCTCGGTCTTCAGAAGCACTGCTTCTAGAAACTCAATATGAAAAGATGGTAAAAATGTTCAAAGATTCTATTAATTCCATAACTGGTACAACATTTACAATAGACTTCTTGTACAGAGCAAGTCAGAGATCTGAATTCTTGGATAAATTTCTTATATGTCTCTCTATGGTTCATTACCCTCTATATATTACAATGATATGGGTAAATTAAGTTATCCCAAGGATCGAGAGATCCTCAGGATTGATTTACTATTTATAAAGATTACAAAATAGAGAATCAATCTTCCTCAAAACTGCTTTGCGCCTGATTTCTTCAACCTCCAACAGTCTGCACATATTCAAAATCTCCCTAGCTATCTTGAGTTTAAAAATATTTGTCCATTCCTGCAATAAAACCAAAAAATTCAAACGAAATTCAGAAATTACCTAATATCACTCAATAATATTTCTATAAGACTTTTTTTATCATTTTATTTCTTAATTATCTATAATTAATGGAAAATTCAATCAAGTTTATATCATAAACCATGGTGATAAGGAGGATATTTGTACCTTTTTCTCAACTCAACATACCCCCCATCTTACCTTCTTTCAAGCCCTAATGCAAGCAAAGATTTTACATGTAAAGCAGTGATGCTGAAAGGAGGAGAGGTTTGTTCACCAGGTTTCCTAAACCCATTCTTACCTCTCAACTCTGCAAAATCAACTTCTTCCTTCTTCTTATTAATTTGATAATCACTCTGGTAGCCTTCTGGATGATACCAAATAATAGGAGGACTATATATGCACCCAATCCAGGTAGGTCCTTCATGCAGGATCACTCTGGCATACCTTTCCAACCTGAAGGTGGTTGCATGAAAGTTTCTGAAACCACATGTGTTGGAAATATTGTCATTGATGTCAACATTCGAAGTGATGATCTGTAATGATGAAGTACATCAGATGAGATTGTGATTGGTGTCAACAATTGAAGTGATGATCTGTAATGATGAAGTATATCATATGAGAATGTCATTGATGTCAACATGTATATCAGTCAAGAGAATATGTCAAATTGTGTGCAAAGATCGAAAGAGTGAACAGGGGAAGCGAATAGTCAAAAGATCAAATCTCAGAAGGAATAGAACATTGCATAGAGAGGAAATCCATGACTATTGTTGATCACGATAGGATAAACAATGATTCAATGATCAAGCTCTGAAGGAAGAACATATTGTAGAAATTTCGTCGGGATTAGTGAAAATATTGAACAATTGATCAATACACAAAAATGGTGAGAGGCCTCAACAGTCGTCCGATCAGAGTGAGAATCTCAACAGCCGTCCGATCAAGAGGTTGACTGTGAGATTGAGAATCATAAAAGGATCATGACCATAAGATCAGAGCATGGAGGACCAACAACGGTTATATCCAACATAGTTGTAAGGAGGATAAGCGTTGAACTCATTCAAAACTCCAAATCTCAGGAGGAGGAGCGATGTGGACTATTAGATCGATGAGAGTGAAATACCGGATTTCGGGAAATCAGATATTGCGAGTTGAAGGAAAGAGCATGCTTCTTTATGAAATATTGAAACGCGAAATTGCGATAGAACCGCCTAGCCATCGGTTGAAAGGAGAATACGTGGCGCAAGATCAATGAATTTGGCGATTCATGATGCAAGGAAATTGCGAAGAGACAATTTCGAAGTCGCGAAATTTGCGAAACAATCCTGGTCATTGAGCCTGAGGACACGTGGCGAAGGGTCATCATTTTGCTGTCTGGAAAGTCAAAGAATGGAACTGCTTAATCTTCCAAAATAGAAAAACGCAAAATCATGATAGAAATTGTGGGTCGTCGAATCTGGAAAACGTTGGAGGGTCGTCGGATTGAACCAAGGAAAAATGTCACATCAGACCACGTCAGCTAAGGACACGTGGCATACTCAAACACTGACAAGTGTCAATTTGATATGGCATTACAAGCACATGTATATCTCATATATGAATGACACGTGGAATCTAATAGGATTGTGACATGTCATCAAGTGACATAAGCATTTACGACACCCCCAGGAGTCTCACTTCAGAGTTTTGCATTGTAAGAAAAAAATCTAGTGTCGAAAAGTCTCGAACGCCGAAACTTTGAAAGGGACACACATAAGGTGATTTACAGTCACCGAGAGTTGAACTGTTGGAGGTCAAAAATATTCGAAGGCAAAACGCCGAAATACCGGTAGCCACACATCTCAATGCTTGATTAAGACATGGTCGTTTGATTAAGGAAAGAAGGGATCAGATAAGGTTTAAGGTGGAACATTGATCTCTTACATGGAAGATATGTAAACCGTCTGATCATATCAACGATATCGCAACCAGGAGTTTTGTAAGGAGCAGTGTCTCGAAGACCTGATGGTCAAAGCGCCGAAATCCCAACAACCATCCATCTCATCGTGTGATCAAGTCACAACCATTAGATTCAGTAGTGAAAGGATGAGTCTAGGTCTAAAAGTAAACTGTAGATCTATCTCTGCGAAATAAATATGAGTCGTTCGATCATTTTGGCGATTTCATGATCATGAGTTTGGTAATGTTGGAGTCACGATGACTCGAAGGGAAAAAACACCGAAACTCTATCAGTCGTTCATACCATCAGAGATCGATTCGTGACCATTGATTTGGTCTAAACTTAGTCGTTGATCTGTCACCACTAAATAGATGTGAACCGTTTGATTTGACCGACGATTTGGTGATCATGAGTTTTAATAGTGGTGTCATGAAGAATTGAACAACAAAGTGTCGAAACCCCGTCATCTGTCTGTCTCTTCAGAAGAATGAATCGTGATTGTTTAAAACTATAAAAGGCTTCACGGAATCTATAAATCCAGTGGCTCTGTATGGCATGGTCATATGAAATGTCTTGAAGGAAGCGCCTCCGTAGAATTTGGTCTCTATAAAATTAACAAAGGTTCAGGATCGAATTTAAAGGATTGCATTGTTTCATGATAGTGATCAATTTATGGAAAGCCTTCACTGTAAAATTATAAAACAATGATTATAATTAAGTTAATCGAAGAGGCGTGATGATTGAATATGGTCTGTTGGTGAGCCGAGAACACAACAAAAACAAGAGTACGATCTAATGTGTCGATCCATGTCTGTGATCAAATCATGACAAAAATGTACCAATACACAATTATGATTAAAAGAGAATAAATCATGAAAATATGAATAAATAATAAAAAGGAAAAATGATATTAATTAAATTTTAATTATCATTTTAAATGAAAAGGTACAATGGTTCAAATAAAGGGACACGATGTTTTAAATTTCACACCCGTTTGAAGAGTATATAAATGAGAAAAATTGGTGAGAAGAAAGTGTCTCTAGAGTGAAAAAAAGAAGATCAAAAGCTGAAGCAGATTCCAAGAAGAAAAGATAATACCTATGCATTAAGGGTGGTTGGGTGGTGCAAGGGCAGGTTGGTGTATGCAGAGGGAGTTGGTGCTTCCTTGTCAGTTGTAGATGACTAAATAGGGGGTCGTAGCCTCCTACCAGTTGGTGCTGGTAAACCAGGGTGTGGGTGCATCCTGATCAATTGGCGCTGATCAAAGAGGAAGTAAATATTCCTCTTATGTAACATGTAAAACAAATTGCAGTTAATAGAAAATATTTAGTGGTTTTTCCTATTTGGGTTGCACGATAAAATACTGTGTTAAGATTATGTTTTGCATTAATAAGTAAAATTTGATATAATTTTCTTGTCACTGATTCACCCTCCCCCTCTCAGTAATAGAATCTAATCCTTCAATTGGTATCAGAGCGGGTTCTTTCAGCAACAGTCTAACAAACTTGAAGGTAGACCTTGAAGATGGGTCAACAAGAAGGAATGTCTAACAACAAAGCACCATTGTTCAATGGAGAAGGATATTCTCTGTGGAAAATAAGAATGAAAAACTTCCTGTTGGCGATTGGTTTTGATATCTGTAGATCTATTGTAGACAGTTACATTGCACCGACTACTCCACCTAAAGACTCTTGAGGAAAAAAAATCTGCGGTGATAACTCAAGAGCAGTTAATGGAATTATAGCTGGGTTGATTGACTCTATATGTGTGAAAGTTATGCATTGAAAATCGGCCAAAGAAATTTGGGACAAATTGGAGGCTCTATATGAAGGAGATGGCAAAGTTAAAGAAGCCAAACGACAGACCTATAGAACTCAATTTTAAAATCTGAAAATGAAGGAAGAAGAAAATATTGCTGAATACTTTCATAGGGTAGATGAAGTGGTCAACTCAATTAGAGCGACAGGAGTAGAAGTTACAAATAAATCCATTGTGCAAAAAATACTAAGGTCATTACCAATGAGGTATGATGCAAAGATTTCCTCAATTGAAGATAGATCTGATCTAAGCTCACTCACAGTTGACCAGCTCCATGGGATTTTTATAGCATATGAAATGAGAACAAGAAATAATAAATCAACAAAAGACGAAATAACTTTCAAAGCATCCAAGACAAATATAAATATGAAGAAAAAACTTCAATCCTGTCATCATGAAGAATCTGATGTGGAGGAAGCTAACTTTCAAATGTTTTAATTGTGGAAAAGTTGGTCATTTTGCATCCAAGTGTCCCTATCCCAAGGAGGACCCTGAAGATGAAGAAAATAAAACCGGACAATTGAATAGTTTTGTAGTTGAACAAAAAGAAAGGTATGAACAAGAAGAAAAGGAGATTGAAAAAATCATGAGCAATCTGAAAAAAATAAATCTTAGAAGAAAATAAGATCGAAGAAAATCTGGAAAATTCTCTTAAGGAAAAACAAATAACTTGTGAAAAAATGGAGGTAGAAATAGTTCATCTAAAAAAAGATCTGGATGTAAAAATCATTCAAACAAAATCTAAAAATATCTCTAAAATATTAGATAAGAATATTACGGCTCAAAGGGATTCTGAAAATAAAAATGGAATAGGTTATTCTCAAAAGGAAAGCCATGTTAAATCAAAATCTTATGCAGATGCTCTTCACAGCACATTCAAGTAGAAAAATGAAGAGAAGATAAGTAATGACAAGAGCTCCAGAAAATTACCTCCACTCATCAGGAAAGAAGGTAATACAATACCGAAGATTTTTTACCAAAACAGGTATCCTTGCATTTTTCCTGGTTACTGCTATGCTTGCTCTAATTTTGGACACAAATCTATAAACTGTAGAACATATAAAAAGAAAAATCTGAAGGTTAAGAAGTATATCCTTAAGGATAAACAAGCAACAAATCAATTTAAGAGCATAAACTGTTGATACTGAGAGGGAGGTGAATCAATATCAAGTACAATTTAAAAACCTTTTTCAACTTATACTTAAACCATTCAATTATATCCAATGAGCAATGAACAATAGTATAAGAGTT
>JZKD02S2015161.1:205660-235923 GCA_000966675.3 Picea glauca
TCCCTGTCAAGAAATACCATGTTACAATCGATTTTTGCAGATCCCCGATCGAAGCACAAGCTACTAGGAAAGGACGATCCTACTTCAAAGAGACAAGCTTCCTCTAATGTTGAAACACCACTGTTCAACACTTTTGACTTTCCTCTGTTGCTGAAACACCACTGTTTAGAACTTTTGACTTTCCTCTGTTGCTAAAACACCACTGTCAGCAATTTGTTCCCTTTTCTTCATTACTGAAACACCACTAACCCCAAACCTTTTTCCCCCATCACTGTTCAACAACCTTTTACCACTTTCCCCCATTTCCTCATAGACGAAATAACACCGTCCAGTAATTGCTTCACCTCGTTCCTTTCTGTTGCTGAAACACCATTGTCAACAACTTTTCATCACTTTCCCCATTGTTGAAACACCATTCACAACAATTTTTCGCCTTCTCCCTATTGCCAAAACACTACAGGCCAACAATTCTTCACTTCTTTCAGCGACGAAACAACACCGTCCAACAATAGTTTTGCCCCATTTTTCTTTTTGCTGAAACACCATTGTTCAACAGTTCTTCACATTTTCTCATCACCAAAACAACACCATCCAGCAATTGTTTCGCCTCGTTCTTTTCTGTTGCTGAAACACTAACTTTTCAATATCATCTGTCAGCAAGATTTTATTCTCTCATACTATAGTTCATCCTTCCAGTCAGAAAATCCTTGATACAATTCATCTAATAAATCAAAAGTCTCCGCCATGACTACTGCAAAACTACCATGAATAGGCATGATATTTTGTTTGCAGAACGAATCAAAAGGTAAGGCGAGGTATGTAAATTTTATGTAATACAATTAAGCTATAGTTAATGAGAAGATTCTAAATCATTATGACCACTCGAGTGCAATCATTATTATCCACACTTGACGGGAGGGGAGGACACATCAAATCTTCTATACCATCATTTCACATGAATTCACCACCGCCATTCCTATTTCACCACCCTTTCGTGTATTTTACCACCATTTTGCATACCGTCGCTCGAAAAACTCACTCTGCGCAGAAGCTGTTACTCAAACTCTTTGACGTTGTATTATACCAAGCTGGTAGCTATGGGAGGCTCTGTTATACGGAATGAACCCGCCACGACAGCGCTGTTAGAACATTATCCAGTAGCTTATCAAATCTTTCAGCAGGCAGGATGGCTCAATTATTTTCAGAGACTACAGGGGTATGATGAACAACAAGTTCTGCAATTCGCTCAAAACCTTCAGGAAGACCATTCTATTATTCAAGGGGTCTGAATTTCAGTAACAGAAGAGGATATAGCACAGGTCTCAGGCCTTCCTACTGACGGCATTCGCATGTTCAGCCGTAAACATATCATTTGGAATGCCCAATAGAACTTCTTCTTTCCAAAAGAACAAATTGAATTTAAAGGCCGGGGTGTTCAACTTAGCTCGTTACTTCCCCCATGGCTGAAAGTTGCAAGATTCGTCAAACATTACCTTACCTGCGAAGGCCGATACTAGGTATTTTACCAGCACGACTTTCTTCTGTTGTCTCATTTACGACATAATAGACGGGTGAATATTCCTTATTATTTACTGGGTTGTCTGAAAAATATGGTACACTACTGCAGAAAGGCTAAAGATCCCACCCTTTCACTCACCCATCATTGTCTTGTCCAACTTCTCATCCAAAGGGGTTTTGCCCAACAAAACCCTCCACTAAACAACCCACCCATAAACCCCCAAGAAGCTGCTGAAATTCCTGAAAACCTCCAGGAACAACAACCCCAAAACCCTGCAAAACCAATCAGTCCAATTGACCCCCCTACCATACCAAGCTCGCCTCATACTTTACCAAAATCATCCACTTCTGCCCTTCATATTCTAAGCGACGACTCTGAGCCGGACAATCCCCCCTACCCCATCATTGAGGAAAAATCCCTGTATAAACGAAAAATTCCCTTCTTTCCGCCCTTCTTACAAAGAAAACGAACACGGGCCTCAAGAAGACCAACTATTATTTCCACTACCCTAGACCCCCAACCCATCCGACTAATACCCCGTACACCTGCAACCTCCCAAATCCCATAATCTTTGCCTATTCCACCTACGGGCACTGAAACACAAGAACCAGATGCCCAGGATGTTGCAACATCATCTGTCTCAAATAAAGTAGCTGAAACACAAGAACCAGCTACCCATTCCGTAGCTGAAATACAAGAACCAGCTACCCATTCCGTAGCTAAAACACAAGAACCAACTACCCATCCAGTGGCTGAAACACAAGAACTAGCCATAGCTGCCACACAAGAACCAGCTACAGCTGAAACACAAGAACCAGCTGCTGATATTGACACTGAGATACAGGAATCAGAAGTCCAGGGTGCTGCAACGTTACTTTCCTTACATCAAGAAGCTGAAACACAAGAATCATCTTCCATTCCTGTAGCTACTCCACAAGAACCAGCTAGTGAGGCTGTGACTGCCACACAAGAACTAGTCATCCCTCAACCAGAACCAACAGTGGCCTCTGTCTTGAAAGAAAACGAGTTTTTAAAGTCTAAACTGGAAGCATACAAGAAAGAACTATCCAAGGCAAAGGAAGCATACGAAAAGGAACTAAATTTTTACACCCTAGCTCGCACAACAACCATGTCAGAGGGGACTACATAGAGCCTGTGTAAAGAATATATGTGTTTTCAATGTGGGGATATTTACTATAAAGCAGGCTATAAGGTAATTCAAGTCCCAATATCAGGAGCTCTCCCTACTCCAACTTTTGTATTCAAAAAGGAAGAACCTGATGTTACACAAGAACCAGCTATAACTGTCACACAAGAACCAGCTACAGCTGAAACACAAGAACCAGCAGGACCTCCCAAGATTAAGACTGAGCTCTGCATTGCAACAAATGAAGCCCCTGCTTTTGTCAACAAAGCTGTACAGATAATGCCTATGGAGGAATTTACACCTCCCAGTCAGATCAATCTCCACACTTTCGTGGAACAATCTACTCAGACCTTACCTCACCCCACTACTTGTAATGATGAAACACAGACTCATCCATGGGATGAGCAGACAATAATACAAAAATGGAAGAAAGAGTATGCTGCAACACAGGCTAAAATCCTGCAAGAGCACAGACAAATCTGGATAAATCATACCTACTCAAATTGGGAAGCTTTAGAGCAGACACGTCAGGAAGCTCGTGCTCTGAAGAAACAAAACAAAGAATTGAAAGGCAGATTGGCCCTGGTATTTGACCTGACACAAAAGCTATTGGCTACAAGGAAACCATCTAGCAAATACTCCTTGTTCCTTATGGAACGACTCACATGGTTTCAGATCAAATCAATCACAGAAGGCAAACCCCATGCAGTACTACACCCAACAGATTTTGTCAAAACCTTTACAGAAGCATCTCCTAGGGATCATCACCTCCTCTGTGAGGCATATTTCATAATGAGGCCATCCCTGAGAATAGGCAGCTGAACCTTAATCCTCTTGTAGGGGACATCCAGATCCGGGCATTTACTTCCTTTCTCCACAATCAGATTATTTGGCAAGATGACTTCATGGCTGCCATGCACAACGAAGACAACCGCCTTCTTTGGATAAGACCAGAACCACAGAATGCAGCCACCTTTGTCACATAATATTATCAGTTCTTAAAGAAACTAGGTATGAATGAACATGTTCAACAGCTACAATCAACAGTGCTTCAGGATTGTCAGCACTTCATCATATCCATAGAGATTGTTTCCCTCCAGGCAAATAACTTGTTTTGGCAGCAATCCACTGAGAAAAGATAGGAATACAATCCTTTCAGCCCCACTAACCTTGAGGTAGCAATCTCCAGGGTACCTAACTACATCTAGTGTGTTCAACAATGTGTTGAAAGCTGGATAGGGTACCGGTTTTATTTTCCTATCCTCTGGTTGCCAATAGAAAGATATCAAATCCATTATAAGCTACCTCAGAAGACAGAAACAACATCTTGAAAAAGGTTACAATGGGTTAAAGGGTTCAGAGCGCCACTAGACAGTACCTCCCACAGCTACTGCTTGAGTAACTTACATGCTCAGAGTCGGTATTCAGACTCTGATTCAGAGTGAAGTTGCCTGAGGACATGCAACACCTTGAGTTGGGGGGGATGTTAGGACCACACAATGTACCTTTTTGCCCATACTTTTTGCCACCATTACACTCTTGTTCACTCACATTTAAACCCATATTAACACTTTATCTTATCATTCCAAAGGTATACAATGTCCCTTCTCTTTACTATACGTTTAATCTGTTTTGCATAATATTTTACATCACTCTCGTACTTAACCATTGATTAGAAATGTATAAGTGCTGAAATAGTTCAAACTACAAATTAACATTTGAGGACTGTTGCTGAAACAACAATTCACAGAAGCTGTTACATAGTCCATGGTCGACGATGCTGAAATACAGAAGCTGTTACACAGTCCTTGGTCGACAATGTTGAAGAAGTTGTTACACAGTCCATGGTCAACAATGCTGAAACATAGAAGCTATTACACAGTCCATGGTCGACGTTGCTGAAAAATAGAGGAAGCTATCACACAGTCTATGGTCAACGATGTTGAAACACAGGAAGCCGTTACACAGTCCGTGGTCAACAACAACTCACACAGGTTGACTACAACAGTCGCATCGTGAGCCAAGCATCAACCATCGCTGCTACCTAAGAAGTGTTGAAACAGTCAGAGCACAATTACCATGGCTGAAACAACCGTGATTTGTGATACCGAAACAACATGCAACAACAAGAACAAGAAAGAACTGTTACTCTAGCCGTAACAGCAACACCTCATTCAACACTTGTAATAGCATTCTGTTGCGGGAGACTAGTACATCCTATTCCAGTTTAGAAAGTCGATCCAACTAAGAATAGGACCCAGATATACACCTGTAATTTGTTGATCAATTGTACCCAAGGGATTCTCCTCTTTAAATAAGAGGAAATCACCATTCGAAAGGATCCAGTTTTTTATGTACTAAGAAAGTTTCACAGAGAAGGACGTACTTCATTTTCAGATTGTAGTATGATACATTGATAGATGAATAAAAGACTGTTTTGAGCATCCTTCTCTGGCCTCTTCGTCTCAGGGGAATCTTGTGAGAAGGGAGGGCCCACCTTCTTCACAAGATTCACCCATTAGTTTTATAGTGTGTTAGTGTGATCTCTGTTTATGCCTTGATTAATTTTTTCTTTGCTGAAACACTACTAAACTCTGTCTTGTTAAGAATTATGTTTTATTGAACGTTACATTGTTCTCATGAAGTGCATGCTTGGTTAATTGTTAATCATTTTAATTAGCAATCTTGTGTGATGGATTTATGAAGTGTGCTAATCAGAGACTGGTACCAAAGGTTCCTGCTTAAAGGAAGGAATTAAAGGGTCATGTTCTCTGTTAGAAGTAGTCAAATTTCAATTATTTTCATGAGTGTGCTAATTAGAGACTGGTACTAAAGGTTCCTGCTTAAAGGAAGGAATTAAAGGGTCCTGTTCTCTGTTAGAAGTCGTTAGCTTTCAATTATTTTCATGAGTGTGCTAATCAGAGACTGGTACTAAAGGTTCCTGCTTAAAGGAAGGAATTGAAGGGTCATGTTTTCTATTAGAAGTAGTCAGCTTTCAATTATTTTCATGAGTATGCTAATCAGAGACTGGTACTAAAGGTTCCTGCTTAAAGGAAGGAATTAAAGGGTCCTGTTCTCTGTTAGAAGTAGCTAACTTTCAATTATTTTTGTGAGTGTGCTAATCAGAGACTGGTGCTAAAGGTTCCTGCTTAAAGGAAGGAATTAAGGGTCCTGTTCTCTGTTAGAATAGTTAAGCCTTCAATGCATTAATGAGTTCATGAAAGTGTGTTCATCAGAAACAAAGTGTTGAAGTTCCTGCTTGGGAATAGGGTCTTGTTCTCTGGTTACAGAATAGTTGTTCTTTCCTGTTGCAGTTGTTATTTCAATGTAATCCAGGATTCTTTAGATTAATCATCTCTTCAAGCTCTGCAATAAGTAGTTTGATTTTATGTAATTCGAGCTAGGACTTCAGTTCATTCAAGGCAAGTGTGATTAATATAGTTTCCTTTACTACAACTCTAGGTTGCTTTTGGAATTGAGCATATATAGTGCGTGGTTACCTTTGAAATAAATAGACTTCCCTGGGTTGACAATTTATGTAGCACTTGATTGTTTAAATTAATTGAGCAATTATAGTGACCAACAAAGAGTATGATCTAATGAGTTGATACATGTCTGTGATCAACTCATGAAAAAAATGAACCAATACACAGTCATGATTAAAAGAGAATAAATCAAGAAAATATGAATAAATAATAAAAAGGAAAAATGATATTAATTAAAGTTTAATTATCATTTTAAATGAAAAGGTACAATGGTTCAAATAAGGGGACACGATGTTTTAAATTTCACACCCGTTGGAATAGTATATAAATGAGAAAAAGTGGTGAGAAGAAAGTGTCTCTGTAGTCCAGAAAAGAAGATTAAAAGCTGAAGCAGATTCTAGGAAGAAAAGCTAATAACTATGCATTAAGGGTGGTTGGGTGGTGCAAGGGTAGGTTGGTGCCTACAGAGGGATTTGGTGCTTCCTTGTCAGTTGTAGCTGACTAAACAAGGGGTCGTAGCCTCCTACTAGTTGGTGCTGGTAAACCAGGGTGTGGGTGCATCCTGATCAATTGGTTATTATCAAAGAGGAAGTACATCTTCCTCCTATGTAACATGTAAAACAAATTGCAGTTAATAGAAAAGAGTTTGTTTTTTTTCCCATTTGGGTTCCATGATAAAATATTGTGTTAAGATTTTGTTTTGCATTAATAAGTAAAAATTGATATAATTGTCATGTCACTAATTCACGCCCCCCCCTCTCAGTAACATAATCTGATCCTTCAATTGGTATCAGAGCGGGTTCCTTCAGCAACAGTATAACAAACTTGAAGGTAGATCTTGAAGATGGGTCAACAAGAAGTAATGATTAACAACAAAGCACCATTGTTCAATGGAGAAGGCTATGCTTTGTGGAAAATAAGAATGAAAAAATTCTTGTTGGCAATTGGTTTTGATATCTGACAATCCATTGTAGATGCTTACATTACACCGACTACTCCACCTAAAGACTCTGGAGGAAAGAAAATCTACGATGATAACTCAAGAGCAGTTAATGGAATTCTAGTTGGGTTGCCTGACTGTATATGTGTGAAAGTTATGCATTGCAAATCGACCAAAGAAATTTGGGACAAATTGGAGGTTGTATATGAAGGATATGACAAAGTCAAAGAAGCCAAACTAAATACCTATAGAACTCAATTTGAAAATCTGAAAATGAAAGAAGAAGAAAATATTGTTGAATATTTTCAAAGGGCAGATGGAGTGGTCAACTCAATTAGAGCGGCAGGAGAAGAAGTTACAGATAAACCCATTGTGAAAAAAATACTAAGGTCATTACCGATGAGGTATGATGAAAATATTTCCTCAATTGAAGATAGATCTGATCTAAGCTCACTCACAATTGACCAACTCCATGGAATTTTTACAGCATATGAAATGAGAACAGGAAATAATAAATCAGAAAAAGATGAAACAACTTTCAAAGCATCCAAGACAAAGATAAATTTGAAGAAAAAACTTCAATCCTGTCATCATGAAGAATCTGATGTCGAGAAAGCTAACTTTATTAGAAAACTTTAGAAAGGATCAGGGAAGTACAAAGGCAAGGTTCCTTTCAAATGTTTTAATTGTGGCAAAGTTGGTCATTTTGCATCCAAGTGTCCCATATCCCAAGGAGGACCATGAAGATGAAGAAAATAAAACCAGACAATTGAAAATTTGTGTAGTTGAACAAAAAGAAATGCATGAACAAGAAGAAAAGGAGATTGAAAAAGTCATGAGCAATCTAAAAAAACAAATCTTAGAAGCAAATAAGATTGAAGAAAATCTAGAAAAGTCTCTTAAGGAAAAACAAATAACTTGTGAAAAAATGGAGGCAGAAATAGTTCATCTGAAAAAGGAACTGGATGCAAAAATCATTTAAACAAAATATGAAAATAGCTCTAAAATATTAGATAAGATTATTACAGCTCAAAGGGATTCTGAAAATAAAAATTGAATAGGTTATTCTCAAAAGGAAAATGATGTTAACTCAAAATCTTATGCAGATGCTCTTCACATTGCATTTAAGAAGAAAAATGAAGAGAAGATAAGTAATGATAAGAGCTCCAGAAAATTACCTCCACTCATTAGGAAAGAAGGAAAGACAATACCAAAGAAGTTTTACCAAAACAGGTATCCTCGCATTTTTCTTGGTTACTGCTATGCTTGCTCTAATTTTGGACACAAAGATATAAACTGTAGAGCATATAAATAGAAAAATTTGAAGGTTAAGAATTATATCCTTAAGGATAAACAAGCAACAAATCAATTTAAGAGAAAAAACTATAACTCTTTTGAACCTCTACAAGAAGGGGACTTACAATGCTTCAGATGTCATAACCATGGACATAAAGCCATTAATTTCAGACTAATGGAAGTCTCATAACAACCCAAGTTAATTAGAATGCAGAAGAAACTTTGGAGAGTAAAAACATAAAAAAGGGAATGCCTTATTGCCCTAAAAAATTAAGATGAAAAGGATCTCTGGTATGTTGACAGTGGATGCTCGAAACATATGACAGGTAACGAGGACAAGTTTTTAGACTTAAAGAAATAGAAAGGTAAAGTTACATTTGGTGATAATGCTTCAAGTAACATACTTGGGAAAGGCACTGTGAGCCTGGGAAAAGACAAAGATAGAAATGTACTACTTGTCGATAAATAGAAGCCTAGTTTATTAAGTGTCAGTAAAACCTATGATCAGGGACACTTCTGTATCTTTGATTCCCAAAAATGTGAAATTAGGAGAGAAGACACAGGAAAATTAGTTGGTACTGCTCCTAGAACTCCTGAAAATGTATATATACTAGATGCAAAATTAAATGAGGAGTGTCATATAAATTCAGTAGATGAAATTTGGCTATGGCATAGGAGGTTGGGGCATATTAAATTTGACAATATTGTGAAATTAAGCAACCTTGGTGTAGTAAGAAACTTGCAAAAAATCATAAAACCCTCAAATGCTATGTGTAGACATTGTCAACTAGGGAAGCAAACTAGGGTAAGGTTCAAAACAAAAGAATACATAACCTCTAAACCTTTATAGCTTGTTCACACTGACCTATGTGGACCTAAGAGAACCAAGAGTATACAAGGAGAGTCTTACTTTATGTTGTTCATTGATTACTTTACTAGAATGAGCTGGATATGTTTTCTCAAGGAAAAATCAGAAGCACACAACAAATTCAAATATTTTAAAATCCTTGTTGAAAATGAAAGGGAGACAAAAATCAAATGTCTTAGATCAGACAATGGTGGAGAATTCACCTCAAAAGAGTTCGATGTATTATGTGAAACTCATGGAATAAAAAGAGAATTCTCTACTGCCAGAACACCTCAACAAAATGATATTGCTGAAAGAAGGAACAGAACAGTTCAGGAGGCTGCAAGGACTATGCTGAATGAAGTAAAATTGTCAAATGGATATTGGAGGAAAGCTGCAAGCACAACTGTATACATATTGAACAAAGGTCAGCTCAAGGTTAATAGTGATAAAACTCCTTATGAACTATGGTTTTGAAGAGCACCATCAGTGAAATACTTCAAATTCTTTGGAAGTAAATGCTACATCAAAAGACTAGATGAGAGTCTTGGAAAATTTGATGCCAGATCTGATGAAGGTATTTTTCTTGGATATTCTTCAAACAAAAAGGCATACAGATGTTACAATCTTAGATCACATAAGATTGTTGAAATTGCAGATGTCAAGGTAGATGATCTAAAAATGAATACTATCAAAAATCAAGAGACCATATCTACAAATAAAGATGAAGATGATGATGAGACATCTGACACACAACTAAAAGAAGTAGAAGTGAATGAAAAAGAAAGGGAAGAAGATGATATGGATACTAGTGAAAGCGAAGAAGATAGTGAAGATGGAGAGATAAGAGAATAATTTCCAAGAAGAGATATAAAGACACCCTCAAGAATTATTCAAAAAAATCATCCCAAAGAACTGATTATTGGAGATATGAATGATGGAGTGAAAACAAGAAGACAACTGTTGTATCAAACATAATTAGAATTTTTTTCACATATTGATCCAAGATCAATCGAAGAGGCATCTAAAGATGAGAACTGGGTTAAATCTATGAATGAAGAATTAGATCAAATTGAAATAAATCAAACTTGGGAACTAGTTCCTAGACCAAAAGATAAAAATGTCATTGTAACTAAATGGGTATATAAAAATAAAATGAATGAAGATGGGAAAGTAACCAGGAACAAAGCCAGATTAGTATGCAAAGGTTATGCTCAGGTTGAAGGAGTAGACCTTGAAGAAACATTTGCACCTGTAGCCAGATTAGAGGCAATTAGGATGTTCTTAGCTTTCTCCAGCTACAGGAAATTTAAAGTGTACCAAATGGATGTCAAATAAACATTTCTCAATGGAAATTTAGAAGAGGAAGTCTATATTGAGCAACCAAATGGGTTACAAATAACCAATAAAAGAGACTATGTTTGCAAATTAAAGAAGGCACTCTATGGATTAAAACAAGCGCCCTAAGCATGGTATGCAAGGCTAGACTCTTATTTACAAAAACAAGGCCTCAAAAGGGGATCAATAGACAACAATCTTTATTGCAAAATTGATGGTAATAACTTGATCATTGTGGGAGTGTATGTTGATGATATCATTTTTGGTAGTAATCAAATAAAAATGAGTGAAGACTTTGCTAAAAGGAGGCAGCAAGAATTTCAAATGTCTATGCTTGGCAAACTAAATTTCTTCCTTGGATTACAAATAATACAATCCAAAAGGGGAGATTTTATCCATCAGTCTAAATATGTTAAGGATATGCTTAAGAGATTGTAGTTAGAGGATTGTAAACCTGTTAGTACACCTATGACAGTTGGATGCAAACTAATCAAGGATGATGAGTCCAAAGATGTAGATACAAAATGCTATAGATCAATGATTGGCAATTTTCTCTATGTAACAACTTCCAAACCTGATGTCAAGCAAGTTGTTGGGATGGTGGCTCGATTCCAAGTAGAACCAAAGGAGATTCATGTTCAAGCTGTAAAAATAATCTTTAGATATTTGAAAGGAGCCATAGATATTTGTTTGTGGTATCCTAGAAAGGACTCATTCACATTAAAATCCTATTCAGATGTTGATTGGGCAAGAAGTATAGATGACATAAAAAGTACGAGTGGAGGAGCATTCTTTTTTGGAGAATCACTGGTTGCTTGGATAAGCAAGAAACAATCCTCTCTTTGTCTAACACTAAAGATGAGTATATTGCAGCAACAAAATGTTTCACACAAGTGGAATGGATGAAACAAACTCTACAAGACATAAAAATAGTATTTGAAGAACCCACAATTATCCACTGTGACAATACAAGCACGATAAGTCTCTCTAAGAACCCAGTCCAACACTCAAAATCAAAACACATTCCCATAAAATACCACTATCTAAGAGATTAGGCTGAAAACAAGAACATTAAATTGGAATATGTTTCGACACAAGAACAGGTGGCAGATACTTTTACAAAAACCTTAAGCAGAGATGTATTTGAATATCTCAGGCAAAAATTGGGAGTAATCATTCTTCCTACCTAAATCTCTCAAGGAAATAACGCATCAGGTTGCAACTATCCAGAGGGACATAGCAACCAAAAATAGAAGGTGTTATTCAGTTATGACATAAAAAATATTGATTGCAGGAGGCTTTACCGTTGGTCAAAGAAGAAACTATACATACAGATCATAGGAGAAGAAATCCTTTGCCATTGATGTCAAAGGGGGAGATAAAATTCATAAAAACTTCACAAGAGGAAAGCATCATCACATGGGGAGTTTTGTATATGAATTTAGTGTGTTTCCCTCAATTAAAAAGGGGGAGATTGTTGGAAATATTGTCATTGATGTCAACAATCGAAGTGATGATCTGTAATGATGAAGTATATCAGATGAGATTGCCATTGATGTCAACAGTTGAAGTGATGATTTGTAATGATGAAGTATATCAGATGAGATTGGCATTGATGTCAACATGTATATCAGTCAGAAGAAGATGTCAAATTGTGTGCAAAGATCGAAAGAGAGAATCGAGGAAGTGAATAGTCAAAGGATCAAATCTTAGAAGGAATAACACATTGCACAGAGAGGAAATCCTTGACTATTTTTTATCACGATAGGATAAAAAATGATTCAATGATCAAGCTCTGAAGGAAGAACATATTGTAGAAATGTCGTCGAGATTAGTGAAAAGACTGAATAGTTGATTAATACAAAGAAATGGTCAGAGGCCTCAGCAGTCATCCTATCAGAGTGAGAAGCTCAAAAACCATCCGATCAAGAGGTTGACCATGATCTTGAGAATCATAAAAGGATCGTGACCGTCGGATCAGAGCATAGAGGACCAACAACAGTTAGATCCAGCATAGTTGCAAGGAGGATAAGAGTTGAACTAATTAAACACCCCAAATCTTAGGAAGAGTGATGTGGACCATTATATCCAAAGCTAAAAGGAGGAGCGACGTGGGTCGTCGATCCGACGAGAGTGGAATACCAGATTTTGGAAAATCGAAGATTGTGAGTTGAAGGAAAGAGCATGCTTCTTTATGGAATACTGAAACACAAAATTGTGACAGAACCACCTAGTCGTTGGTTGAAAGGAGAATACGTGGTGCAAGATCAATGAATTCGGTGATTCGTGATGTAGGGAAACTACGAAGAGACAATTTCGAAGTCGCGAAATTCACAAAACAATCCTGGTCATTGAGCCAGAGGACATGTGGCAAAGGGTAATCGTTTCATTGACTGGAAAGTCAAAGAATGGAACTGCTTAATCTTCCAAAATAGTGAAACACGAAATCGTGGGCCGTCGGATCTAGAAAACGTTGGAGGGTCGTTGGATTGAACCAAGGCAAAATGACACAACAAACCACGTCAGCTAAGGACACGTGGGATACTCAGACATTAACAAGTGTCAAGTTGATATGAAATTACAGGAACATGTGTATTGGATATATGAATGACACGTGGCAGCTAATAGGATTGTGACATATCATCAAGTGACGTAAGCATTTATGACAGCCTCAGGAGTCTCACTTTAGAGTTTTTCATTCTAAGCAAAAACTCTAGTGTCCGAAAGTCCGGAATGCCGAAACTCTGAAAGGGACACGCGTCAGGTGATTTATAGTCACCGGCAGTTGAACTATTGGAGGTCACAAAGATTCGAAGGAAAAATGTCGAAATCCTGACAGCCACACATCTCAACGCATGTTAAGACAAAGTCATTCGATTAAGGAAAGAAGGGATCAGATTAAGGTTTAAGGTGGACCGTTGATCTCTTCCATGGAAGAGATGTGAACTGTCTGATCATATCAGCGATATCGCAACCGAAGGTTTTGTAAGGAGTAGTGTCTCGAAGACTCGATGGTCAAAGCACCGAAATCTTGACAAACATCTATCTCATCGTGTGATCAAGTCACAACCGTTGGATTCAATAGTGAAAGGATGAGTCTAGGTCTAAAAGTAGACCATAGATCTATCTCCGCAAAATAAATATGAGTCATCCGATCATTTCGGCGGTTTCATGACTGTGAGTTTGGTACTGTTGGAGTCACGATGACTCAAAGGGAAAAAACATTGAAACTCCATCAGTCGTTCATCCCATCAGAGATCGAGTTGCGACTGTTGATTTGGTCTAAACTTAACCGTTGATATGTCACCTCTAAATAGACATGAACCATCTGATCTGACCGACAATTTTGTGATCGTGAGTTTTAATAGTGGTGTCACGAAGACTCGAACGACAAAGTGTTGAAACCTTGTTAACCATCCGTCTCTTCAGAAGAATGAATCGTGATCATTTAAAACTATAAGCAACTTGACTAAATCTGTAAATATAGTGGCTCTGTATGACACAGTCATATGAAATCGCTTGAAGGAAGCACCTCCGTAGAATATGGTCTCTATAAAATTAACAGAGGTTCAGGATCAAATTTAAAGGATTAAATTGATCCATGATAGTGATCAATTTATGGAAAGCCTTCACTGTAAAAATGATAAAACAATGATTAGAATTAAGTTAATCGAAGAGGTGTGATGATTGAATATGGTATGTTAGTGAGTCGAGAACGCAACAAAAATAAGAGTACAATCCAATGACTTGATCCATGTCTTTGATCAACTCATGAAAAAAAATGAACCAATACACAGTCATGATTAAAAGAGAATAAATCATGAAAATATGAATAAATAATAAAAAGGAAAAATGATATTAATTAAAGTTTAATTATCATTTTAAATGAAAAGGTACAATGGTTCAAATAAAGGGACACAATGTTTTAAATTTCACACCCGTTTGAAGAGTATATAAATGAGAAAAAGTGGTGAGAAGAAAGTGTCTCTGCAGTCCAGAAAAGAAGATCAAAAGCTAAAGCAGATTCCAGGAAGAAAAACTAATACCTATGCATTAAGGGTGGTTGGGTGGTGCAAGGGCAGGTTGGCGCTTGGAGAGGGAGTTGGTTCTTCCTTGTTAGTTGTAGATGACTAAACAGGGGGTCGTAGCCTCCTACCAGTTGGTCCTGGTAAACCAGGGTGTGGGTGCATCCTGATCAGTTGGTGCTGATCAAAGAGGAAGTACATTTTCCTCCTATGTAAAATGTAAAACAAATTGCAGTTAATAGAAAAGCGTTTGTGGTTTTTCCCATTTGGGTTCCACGATAAAATATTGTGTTAAGATTCTATTTTTCATTAATAAGTAAAAATTGATATAATTGTCCTGTCACTGATTCAACCCCCCCCTCTCAGTAACATAATCTGATCCTTCAATTGGTATCATAGTGGGTTCCTTCAGCAATAGTCTAACAAACTTGAAGGTAGATCTTGAAGATGGCTCAACAAGAAGGAATGTCTAACAACAAAGCACCATTGTTCAATGGAGAAGGCTATGCTCTGTGGAAAATAAGAATGAAAAACTTCCTGTTGGCGATTTTTTTTGATATCTGGGAATCTTTTGTAGACGGTTACATTGCATCGACTACTCCACCTAAAGACTCTAGAGGAAAGAAAATCTGTGATGATAACTCAAGAGCAGTTAATGGAATTCTATCTGGGTTGACTGACTCTATATGTGTGAAAGTTATGCATTGAAAATCAGCCAAAGAAATCTGGGACAAATTGAAGGCTGTATATGAAGGAGATGACAAAGTCAAAGAAGCCAAACTACAGACCTATAGAATGCAATTTGAAAATATGAAAATGAAAGAAGAAGAAAATATTGCTGAATACTTTCATAGGGTAGATGAAGTGGTCAACTCAATTAGAGCGACAAGAGAAGAAGTTACAGATAAACCCATTTTGAAAAAAATACTAAGGTCATTACCGATGAGGTATGATGCAAAGATTTCCTTAATTGAAGATAGATCCGATCTAATCTCACTCACAATTGACCAACTCCATGGGATTTTTACATCATATGAAATGAGAATAGGAAATAATAAATCAGCAAAAGACGAAACAACTTTCAAAGCATCCAAGACAAAGTTAAATCTGAAGCAAAAAATTCAATCCTGTCATCATGAAGAATCTGATGTCGAGGAAGGTAACTTTATTAGAAAACTTTAGAAAGGATCAGGGAAGTACAAAGGCAAGCTTCCTTTTAAATATTTTAATTGTGGCAAAGTTGTTCATTTTGCATCCAAGTGTCCCTATCCCAAGGAGGACCCTGAAGATGAAGAAAATAATTCCAGACAATTGAAAAGTTTTGTAGTTGAACAAAAAGAAAGGCATGAACAAGAAGAAAATGAGATTGAAAAAATCATGAGCAATCTGAAAAAACAAATCTTAGAAGAAAACAAGATCGAAGAAAATATGGAAAAGTCTCTTAAGGAAAAACAAATAACTTGTGAAAAAATGGAGGCATAAATAGTTCATCTGAAAAAGGAACTGGATGCAAAAATCATTCAAACAAAATCTGAAAATAGCTCTAAAATATTAGATAAGATTATTACAACTCAAAGGGATTCTAAAAATAAAAATGGAATAGGTTATTCTCAAAAGGAAAGACATGTTAACTCAAAATCTTATGCAGATTCTCTTCGCAGTACATTCAAGAAGAAAAAAGAAGAGAAGATAAGTAATGACAAGAGTTCCAGAAAATTACCTCCACTCATCAGGAAAGAAGGAAATACAATACCAAAGAAGTTTTACCAAACAGGTATCCTCTCATTTTTCTTGGTTACTGCTATGCTTGCTCTAATTTTGGACACAAAGATATTAACTGTAGAGCATATAAAAAGAAAAATCTGAAGGTTAAGAATTATATCCTTAAGGATAAACAAGAAACAAATCAATTTAAGAGAAAAAGATATAACTCTTTTGAACCTCTACAAGAAGGGGACTTACAATGCTTCAGATGTCATAACCATGGACATAAAGCCATTAATTGCAAGCTAATGGATGTCTCAGAACAACCCATGTTAATTAGAAAGCAGAAGAAACTTTGGAGAGTAAAAACATCAAAAAGGGAATGCCTTATTGCCCTAAAATCTCAAGATGAAAATGATCTCTGGTATGTTGACAGTGGATGCTCGAAACATATGACAGGTAACAAGTACAATTTTTTAGACTTAAATAAACAAAAAGGTAAAGTTACGTTTGGTGATAATGATTCAAGTAACATACTTGGGAAAGGCACTGTGAGCCTGGGAAAAGACAAAGCTAGAAATGTACTACTTGTCAATAAATTGAAGCCTAGTTTATTAAGTGTCAGTCAAACCTATGATCAGGGACGCTTATGTATCTTTTATTCCCAAAAAATTGAAATTAGGAGAGAAGACACAGGAAAATTAGTTGGTACTGCTCCTAGAACTCCTGAAAATGTATATATACTAGATGCAAAATTAAATGAGGAGTGTCATATAAATTCAGTAGATGAAAGTTGGCTATGGCATAGGAGGTTGGGGCATATTAAATTTGAAAATATTATGAAATTCAACAACCTTGGTGTAGTAAGAAACTTGCCAAAAATCATAAAACCCTCAAATGCTATGTGTAGACATTGTCAACTAGGGAAACAAACTAGGGTAAGGTTCAAAACAAAAGAATACACAACCTCTAAACCTTTAGAGCTTTTTCACACTGACCTATGTGGACCTACGAGAACCAAGAGTCTACAAGGAGAGTCTTACTTTATGTTGTTCATTGATGACTTTACTAGAATGAGATGGATATGTTTTCTGAAGGAAAAATCAGAAGCACTCAACAAATTCAAAGCTATTAAAACCCTTGTTGAAAATGAAAGGGAGACAAACATAAAATGTCTTAGATCAGACAATGGTGGATAATTCACCTCAAAAGAGTTCAATGTCTTCTGTGAAACACATGGAATAAAAAGACAATTCTCTGTTGCTAGAACAACTCAACAAAATGGGATTGCTGGAAGAAAGAACATAACAGTTCAGGAGGCTGCAAGGACTATGCTCAATGAAGCAAAATTGTCAGATGGATATTGGAGGGAACCTATAAGCACAACTGTTTACATATTGAACAGAGGTTAGATTAGGGTTATTAGTGATAAAAATCCTTATGAACTATGGTTTGGAAGAGCTCCATCAGTGAAATACTTCAATGTCTTTGGAAGTAAATGTTACATCAAAAGACTAGATGAGAGTCTTGGAAAAATTGATGCCAGATCTGATGAAGGTATTTTTCTTGGATATGCTTAAAAAAAAACCGCATACATATGCTACAATATTAGATAACATAAGATTATTGAAAGTGCATATGTCAAGGTAGATGATCTAACAATTATAAGGATCAAAAATCAAGAGGCCATATCTACAAATAAAGATGAATATGATGATGAGACATTCGACACACAACTAAAAGAAGTAGAAGAGAATGAAAAAGAAAGGGAAGAAGATGATATGGATACTAGTGAAAGTGAAGAAGATAGTGAATATGGAGAAATAAGAGAAGAATTTCAAAGAAGAGATACAAATACACCCTCAAGAATTATATAGAAAAATCATCCCGAAGAACTGATTATTGGAGATATGAATGATGGAGTGAAAACAAGAAGACAATTGTTGTATCAAACAAAATCATCATTGTTGTCACATATTGAGCCAAGCTCAATCAAAGAGGCATGTAAAGACAAGAACTGGGTTAAAGCTATGAATGAAGAATTGGATCAAATTGAAAGAAATGAAACTTGGGAATAAGTTCCTAGACCAAAAGATAAAAATGTCATTGGAACTAAATGGGTATATAAAAATAAAATGAATGAAGATGGGAAAGTAATCAGGAACAAAGCCAGATTAGTATGCAAAGGTTATTCTTAGGTTGAAGGATTAGTCTATGAAGAAACGTTTGCACCTGTATCCAGATTAGAGGCAATTAGGATGTTCTTAGCTTTCTCCAACTACAGAAAATTTAAAGTGTACCAAATGGATGTCAAATCAACATTTCTCAATGGAAATTTAGAAGAGGAAGTATATATTGAGCAACTAGATGGGTTTCAAATAACCAATTAAAGAGACTATGTTTGCAAATTAAATAAGGCATTTTATGTATTAAAACAAGCACCCAGAGCATGATATGCAAGGCTAGACTCTTATTTATAAAAACAAGGCCTCAAAAGGGGATCAACAGACAACAATATTTATTGCAAAATTGATGGTAATAACTTGATCATTGTGGAAGTGTATGTTGATGATATCATTTTTGGTAGTAATCAAATAAAAATGAGTGAAGACTTTGCTAAAAAGATGCAACAAGAATTTGAAATGTCTATGCTTGGCTAACTAAATTTCTTCCTTGGATTACAAATAATATAGTCTAACTCCATCCATTTTCATGAATGTTTTGTGTTTCATAATGGCTATGAAGGATTTAGGAGGTTGCCCTCTTATCCATAGGTCTATCCTAGTCTCCCTTTTCATGAAGGTCTTGTGTGCTTTAGCCCACCTGGTTTGGTTCTTGGTAAAAGACAAAAATGCTTGAAATTGTAAGTCCCCACTAAACTGATTAGGGTTCTCTTTTCTGTTTTCTCCCAAGATGAAGTTATGAAGGTATAGCTCACACATAAAATATTGTACTCCTTCTTCTTGTTCTCTAAAAGATGAAACAAACTCATAAACAATGGCAAACCGGTAAAATTTGCCCACTCTAATAGATTTTATCCTTAGCAAAAAATAACGTTCTAATGAAAACAAAGTGTAATTAGTGGCAGGAGCCCTGCAATCTACTATATCAGAATAGACAAAGAAAATTTCTTTGATTTTCTCCAAAGATTTATATAACTAGCCCTATACTTTCTTAAACTTTCCTTGAGCTCTGTTGAGCTCAACAAAAGTCTTGTTTTTTGTTGCTGACATGTCTTTAATTTCTTTGAAAACTTTTTGATTCTCTTCCATGGTTACCATTTCACTCCTACATTGAGTTAGAGTCTGTTGAGTTTGCATCAGCTCTACCTCCAACCTGTCAATAGTGGCACTATGTTCAGGAGACTGAAATGCTTCCTCAGTCTGACTAACTATATATTTTGTTGTTGGGGCATCTATCTAGTTGTTTGCATCAATTGTCTTCGAAGGAGCAGGGAAATCTGTAGGAAGCACTCTCTCAGTTTGGATAGTAGTTTCTTCTGCTGTTGGAATCTCTGTTGTTTCCACAAGAGAAGAGAATTTTGTCTGTGTTGCAGCAGAACTGATATGGAATGTCCTCCTAAGAAGTGGGTTCCTTCTCTGTTTTCTAGGCCTTTTGGATTTCTTCCTTTCATAGGCCTTATCAACTTGCTCCAATTGTTTCCTGAGTTCTTTAATTATTTCTTTGAGTCCACCAACTTTCTAGTTCAGTACTTTGATTTTTTTAAGCCTTTTTCTCAATATCCTGTTTTCCTTTTTCAATTTTCTGATTTTATTGTGGCCTTTGCCTTTTGTTTTTTGTTTAGGGCGAATTTCAAGGTTTTCCTCATCTTCACCAGTTAATGAGTTTTCCCTTGTTTCTTCTGTGTGCTTTGCTTGTTCTATAGGGTTGTTTACCTCAATGTGAGATTCTTATTGTGGTTCATCTTTGGGGAATGTCATCTGTATGTCAGGGAGGTCCAAGGTAGGGTTTGAAGAAGAATTTGGTGCTTGATTTTCTTTAGACCTGCTTGTGTCTTCGGTAACTGATGTCCCTAAATTCCCCAATACTTGAGCCATTTCTACCTCATAACTTTTGAAAAACTGTTCTGTAAGGTTTTCAAATGATGGTTGTTTTGTTTGTGCATTTTCTTGAGTGTCTTGTGAGGGTTGTTCTGCCTTCATAACTTGCTCTATGTTTTCAGGTTGAATTTCCTTTTTCCCCTTCTTCTTTTCACAGGAGAGGTTTAAGAAACAACAATTGTTCTTTTTCTCCTTTTCCTTGATGTTTTTGTCGGATTGGTCTGGGTTTCTGCCAGCTGGATAGGGTCTTCTTCAATTTCCAGCCGAGGTAGTAGAGTTTCAATTTGGGCACTACCTCCTTCTTCCTGAGCTGTCTCAATTCTCCATGAGGGGGTTTCTTGGTGAATTTCTGGTTGTTCGATTTGTAGAGGCCTATATGCCTCGATTAGATTACCCCAAGTTATTTGATTTTGGCTCAGGGCCCTATTTACTATTAGCTTTACTATTCCATGGTGACTAACTATAGTGACGTTATCTTTAGCCTTCTGAGTTCTTGCAACAACTTCATGTAACATGGAATTTAGAAAAAATGGCAAATTTATTACTAACCTTTGTTTTAGTGCTGCTAACAATTTGAGGTGGCGCAGCTGCACTACATCATACCTCCCATCACATGTGATATACCTTTGTATTACTCCAGCTAACTCCCTCCATGTCTCGCTCAGAGCATTGGGGTTGAGTCCCTTCCCTTTTTTATCGAGTTCTTCTCCAAGTTCTACGAAAGATTCCATGACCTCCTTAAGTGTTGTATACTTCCCTATCCACTATATTCCTTGGTTGGGGAGGCCTGTAACCTCTGCTATAATTTCCTCAGTGACCGAAATTTGTATATCTCGGATCACTGAGATTCCTCTCTGCAAGTTCTAGAAAAATCCTAGCGGGATATTTGCATCATATCCTTGCAATATATTGAAGTACTTTGTCCACCCCAGATGATGTAAAATTTCTTTTGCCTGGTCGGTTACCTGCAACAATGTGGGATCTCAGTGTACACTTTGACCACCCATGTCTTATATGAACAAATGAGGACAACTATCATTCCCTTCTCCAGCTTAGTTCGACCATCTTTTGAAACAAAATCACCAGAAATAGAAAATATCATAGAACAACTCATGTATAAAATTGTGAGTTTTCCATTTATTGCAATCATTATGATTTATCGGTGAATGTGCAGGATATCTACTCCCTCATAAATGGAAAGGTCAACCACGACCGTCGAAATGTGCGAGTGTAATAATGGAAGGTAGTTCAAGTGAGGGTGATTACTACATTGTCATCGCCGTTGGGAGAACAATCATTAATAACATTCAAAAGTACTTTAACGGTAATCATGAACAATAATCACTTTTGTGTGGGAAATTCAAATTGACATACCTATGTTCAAAAACTGTTTAAGGAAAAAGACCCTGAAATTTTTTAAATTTGTTCACATGTTTTAAAAATATTCCATATGTCATAACATTGTAACTCTCCCTTGTTATTGGATATAACCAAAATGATAGCCTCATTTTTAGGAAAGGAAATATATGAACACACAAAATAACTTGGCGTATTAAAGGTAAACTTTGATACCACAGACAGATCCACTGCAGCCAGCAGGCGCCCATAGCCTCAATAGATTTGCATTTTAACCCATAGATGAGCCTATATCCTTAATAAATAGGTTGAATCGTCTTTTCCCAAAAATACCACTATCCTGGTTTGGTAGCGAGATAATGATAATGCCACTCACTAGATCATAACTTAAGTGAACAATTTGGCTCGTGATGAGACCTCTTGTCCTTTGATGAAAAAATGCTAAAGGCCATTGCCCTGGTGTGGTATCCATAGTGGTAATTCCACTTATGTTATTATCTAATGATCATGGTAGGTTGGCTCGTGATGAGATGCCCTATCCTTTGTGGGAGAAGTTTATTGCTTTACTTATATTTTTATTTTTATTTTGTTTCCATTTTTAGGTTCTATCAAGGGAGGCTCATCTACTCCTTAAGAGTGAGGCATGGTGTAAGAAGTGTAAGAATGCCAAGTAAAAAATGTACTTTAGACTCCTTACTATTATATGAAGGAAAATTATCAATCAAGTATATGTATATATATAGGGAAAATAAACGAATTATGGTGGTTAATGGATTATGAACAATTTTTAAGATAATTCAAAGAAATTGATCCAAAAGCAATTCGATAAGGTATGCTAGATAGTCCACACAAAAATGAAAAATCGTTACTTATGATCATTAGAAGTAGTGCTGATGAAAATTAATTAGTGAAGGTCGTACCCAAAGGAGTGTCTAACGTAATAATGGCATGCTTATTCATTGGAAAAGAATCGTTCCTTTTGGGAGAAAGGAATAAAAATAAGGAAAAACCGTAGAAGGAACAACAGTTGTTCCTTTGGAATGAAAAACACTATTGAAAAAGGAATGACAATCATGACAAATGGAACAATGGTTTTAACAAAGGGGACGACAGTTGTTACTTTCAAATGGACGATAACTGTACGCAAAGGGAACAACAATCGCCTGAAGGGAATGACAATTGTTTCGCTCAAATGAATGACAACTGTACGCAAAAAGGAACAATAATCACCTGAAGGGAACAACAGTTGTTTCGTTCAAATGAATGACAACGATGATGTTCAAAAAAATTTAACCATCTAGTTAAGTTATTGGAAACCTCCCACAGACATTTTTTTCTTTAGTGAATCTAGGATTGATTAGTCATCAACTAAATTCATTCAATTTCTATGGGTAGGTTTATTCAATAATCGAAGTATTGGATGGCTTTTTAGTATCATGCATTCATTACAGTCACCCGATTTTTGCTGCGAAACATGACATATTCATCTTCTGTGAAAACAATGTTTATATTTACTCGGGTTTTCAAGGAACAAAAAAGAGTGCTAATTATATTCATTACAAACATCTTTTCTAGTTCTTATTCTCTCAAGTGACTTTCCTAAAAAGTAAAAAAAAACTAAAAACTCAATCAAATCTGTAAAGAATCTATATACAATATGTACAATGCTGATAAAAATCATCATTTTATGAAGTTGAAGTTGTTGGGTTACCTTCCCAGTTAGCTAAAATCTGAACAATAGGGTCCTTACTTATTAGAAAAAGTATTCTTTTGAAATCAACTGATGGTAGAGTCGTAGCCAATGTCCATTTACCACAAAAGGAGAACCAGACCCATCGATGGTAACTAAGGTGACAGTGGCATTATCATGAACTTCATTGATTTCATATGGTCTGAGCCACCTTGTCTGTAATTTTCCAGGAGAATCCTAAAATATGGAATCATAGAGAAGTGCCCAATCACCTTTCCGGAAGGATTTCTTCTTGATATGTTTATCATGCCAGCTAGCTCTCTGCTGCTGAATAACAGTTTTGCGTTGTAGGGAAAACATGCATGCTTCATCTAACTCATGAGTTGTTTTAAGAGTTGTTTATGTGCCTCTGTAAGATCCAGTCCAATTTCCTGGGCCATCCTTAGAGTCTTGATCTCAAATTTAATTGGGAATATGGGTTCTTTTCCATAGACTAGATGATAAGGAGAGTAGCCAGTAGTGTTATTCCAGGTCGTGCGATAGGCCCATAAGGCATTTGGAAGCTCGACTGCCTAATTTTGATGGTTTGTTGAGACTATTTTTGTCAAAATTGCCTCCAAGAATTTATTGGTACTTTCTACTTGTTTGTTTTCCTGTGGGTGGTAGGGGGAAGTAACTCTATGTTTAATATGATAATTATGCAGGGTAGCCATGATTCTATGGGCTGTAAATTGTGATCCTATGTCAGTGATTACTTCCTTGGGTAATCCATAGCATACAAATAATTCGAAGAGAAACTTAATGACTGCTTCCTTCGTTGCATTTGACAAGGCTACTTCCTCTACCCATTTGGTCGTATAGTTTGTTGCAACTAGAATATAAGCCTTCTTATTTGATTATAGGTTGAAGGGGCCAACAAAATCCAATGCCTATCTTTCGAAAGGTTCTGCGAATATTTGTGCTTGTAGGGGAATTTCATCATCTTGGCCGGGTTGACCCATCCTTTGACAGCTATCACAAGCATGGACATACTTCATCACATCTTTAAATACTAAGGGCCAATAGTAGCCCATATGTAAAATCTTATGCCCAGTTCTGCATTCTGAAAAGTTTCCGCCTCAGGTCTCATCATGATCTTCTTTCAAAACATAATAGATTTCATCATCCCTTACACATCTTCGGTTCTGGAGGTCAGCCCCTGTGTGGAACAGATATCCACCAATCAAGGTGAAATGTGCACTATGTTGGACGATCATTTTCCTTTCTCTTGATGATAAGTGTGCTGGTAGTTTCCCAGCTACCAGATAATTTTCCAAATCAGCATACCAAGGCATATTAATAGTGACAGTGAACAAGTGTTCGTATGGAAATTGGTCTTCAACTGTCAAAGAGTCATCTATTTTGGGTATGCGAGACAAGAAATCTGCAACGAGATTTTCTCTTCTGGTTCGATCCTTGATGGTGATGTTGAATTCCTACAATAGTAATAACCACCGAGTAACCCATCCATTAGTAATCGGTTTATTAGATAAATATTTAATAGCAGAATGATCATTATACAGTATATCTAGATAGCCTGTTATATAGTGGCAGAATTTATTAATAGCATGTATAACGACTAAAAATTCTTTTTCTATTACTGTATAATTTAATTCAACAAGAGTAATATTTTTGCTAAAAAATAAATAGCATAAGGTTTCTTGTCTTCTTCTTGTCCAAGGAAAGCGCCTATGGCGATATCTGATGCATATGTAGAAATATGAAATGGAAATTTCCAGTTTGGTCCTCTCAGAACCATTATTGTTGAGACCAGCCTTTTGAGCTTTGCAAACACAACATGACACTTGTCAGACCACTGGAATTATGCATTACCAGTTAAAGCATGTAAAGGTGCATCCGTTCTTGAAAAGTTTTCTATGAATCTGCGGTAGTATCCTGCAGCGCCAAGAAAACTACGTACCTCAGTTTGTGTATGAGTTGTAGGCAGATTAAGGATTACCTCTATTTTTGTTGGGTCTGCCTTGATTCCATCTACGGAAACATAGTGTCCTAGTGCCACACCTTCATTCATCATCATATGACATTTCTCATGACTCAAACATAACCTGTTAGCAATGTATCATTTGAGTACCTTCTCTAGATTGCTTAGATCTTGATCAAAATCAGTGCCATAAGGGGTGAAATCGTCCATGTAAACTTACATTCCTTCATTAATCAGATCAAAAAATATGCTCATAATTTCTCTCTGTAATGTGGTTGGAGCATTACATAATCCAAAGGGCAATACTCTATATGCGAAGGTACCCCAGGGACATGTAAATGTAGTTGTATCCTGGTCTTCCAGAGAAATCTAGATTTGATTATAACCACTAAAACCATCTAGGAAGGAAAATAATTGCTTCCCTACTAAAGTGTCAAGGACCTGATTGATAAAAGGTAAGGGGAAGTGGTCCTTCTGGGTATATTTATTGAGTTCTATGTAGTCTACACAGATTCACCATTTCCCATTCTTCTTGGGGATGATTACTAGTGGGGAAACCCACCGACTATCTGAAATAGGATATATAAAATCTACATCCAACAGTTTATGTAACTCTTCTTTAACAACATTGCTACGATGAGGGTTCAATCTTTGTTGGGGGTGTCAGATGGGTCAAGCATATTTCTCAATATAGATATGATGTGTACAGAGTTGGGGATCAATTTCCTTCATGTCGGGATACTCCCAAGCAAAGGCCTGCTAATATTTAGAAAGGATCTGAATCAATTTTTGTTGTTGTTGTTCATTCAAATTAGCGTTAATATTCAGAAACCTTCCTGGTGCAATTTCAACTGATATGCTGTTATGAACAACAGTAGTGGGAATCTGTTGCTCCATCAATTCTTCTAAAGGATCTCCTTGTGATTCATTATCTAAAACAACTTTTAGCATTTGACATGTTGGGTTGCTTATAATCATTGGGCTGTTAATGAAGTTACTGATCACATCATATTCTAGTTGGTTCTTGAGTCTGAGAGCTTCTTCCAATGTGAGAGGAGGTCGTAGATTATTTTTTGGATATCTAGGTGGTGGAAATTGTTGATGTATGAAAGGCGGACTTGGTTTAGCTGGAGGATACAAGATGAGGTTATTTGTAGCACTTACTCTAGAAATATTCATGTTGCCTCTGTGACATCCTATGTATGCATCTACTATTGTGAGCCATGGTCTTCCCAATATCAATGGGTGTCCATCGAGTCCACTTCTTGGGTTGATAACAAGGAGATCAGTTGAGTATTCCCAAGAGTCGACCGAAATTGCTATATCTTGTAATGTGTCGACTAGTTTAACGACTGATCTATCAACCAATTATAACATAACTGAAGTCAGTTCGAAGGAGGTGAAACAAAGGGTGTTACAAGTCTCTATGGTTAGGATATTAATGGTTTCCCCCAAATCCACTAGTGTATTTGGAAAAAAACAACCCTCAATCTGCACTATTACTATGGGATTCCCTGGGTCTGGATACTTGATTGGCTCTTGCTTGCCTAAAATAAGATTAGACAAGGCTCCTACCACGTGAACAGTTGATGGATTTTTAGTTTTCCTAACAAGATTCTTCCCATATAATTCCTTAATTGTCTTTGCATAAATTGGGATGTCTTGCAGTGCCCGCAGGAGTGGAATCTTAACATAGAGATTCTTTAGTTCCCCTACAATATCGAATTTAGGATATACAACTTTTTTTTCTATCATCAGCCTTTCGAAAAACAAGGGAGGAGGAATCACATCCTCATCAGGATTCTATTGCTCGACTATGTTTCCCCCCTGCTCTATTTATTCTGTTATGATCACAGTCAAGGGTGTTATTGTTGGTTGTATATTACTTTCATTCTCCTGCTCTTGGTGAATGTTACTTTCTTCAGGTGAAATTATGCGCCATGACCTCAACCAAAGTTCATTGCACCCTACAGAGTTTCTTTCCCCTTCTAAATTCTCAATAAATTGCACAAGTTGGGCTGGTCTATTATTAGTATTTGGGTTGGGTTGAGCTAGTAATTCAAGGCACATTTGAGGTTGAGGGTTATGGGGTAAATAGAGTGGAGCTTGCAAAGTGGGTTGAACTTTAGGATTCATCTCCATGGGTTGATTGGTCATCCCCATGGGGCGCTGCCAATTTTGATTCCAATTGGGGCCTTGGGAAGCTGTGTTAGTCCACTGTGAAGGATAGGGGTTATTATTTGAATTCTGCCATGATGGGGTAGGGTATTGCAAGTTAGGCTAGGTGGGATTTGCAGCTGATTGATTTGGCCATGGTGCAGTAGGATATTGCTAAGACTGCCAGGTTTGGTTAGAAAATAGTTGGCCCTGCCATGTGTTTCCAAAATTATGCTGTTGACCATACTGCCCAAAAAATAAAGAGGAAGGATCTTGTAGCGTACCTAGGGGATGAGCCTATCATTGACAACTCTGAGCCATAAGATATATTTGTTTTGTTTCCTCTTCCACTTCTTTAAATAATTTTTTTATCTTTGATATGGGAGTGATGGACATTGATCTGTTGCATGGTCCTTGGCACAGATGGCACAAACCTGAACCACATCCAAAGGACATTCTCTCAGACCATGTTTCTTTTTGCATCGATGAAAAAATATGGCCAAGGATTGTTCTTCCTCTGCTTGTTTCTGTTTAGCCTGCAAAATATCCAATTGTGTAGTCAGAGTACTCAAAATGTCAGTTTTGAAATTCACTAATAGATTACCAAGTTATGCTAGTAATGTTGCTATTTCTGGTGAGGGGAGCCCGTATTCCTGATCTGGTCTGTGTACTTGCATGTGAGCACCTGATGCACAATAGGATAATATTATCATAATTTTCTTCATAAATATCACCTTTCCCCATTAAATTCATTGTTTCAACCCATTCATCCTTCATTCCTTTTATCAAAGTGTCTTTAAGTACCTCACCTAGTAGTGTGTCGTAAGGTGATCTTTTCAAGTTATACTAAAATATTTCAACATATTCTTCTAGTGTCTCATTTTCTTTTGCATTCATTTGAAAGATTTCATCTATTAGATCCCCGGTTCTATAGTAATCCTGATATTTTGTGAGGAAGGTTTGTTTCATTTCATCCCATGAATTTATTGTTCCTCCTCCTAATCCCATAAACCAGTGAAAAGATGCTCCTTTTAAAGTGGAAGGGAACAAATTCAGTTTATGGGGCTTAGAGGTGTAGTCATAACCTCTATAAAGGACATCAAATTTGAATAAGAACACATAAGGGTGCTCTGAGATTAATCCATGAAAGGTTAGCATACTTTGTAATGGGGTGGATTTCATGGGGGCATTAACAACTAGATCAACTATAAGATATTCCAAAGTGGAAGTCTGGGCTTGTGGTTGATTTGGTTGTGCCATTTGGTCAAAAATATGCATATAATATTCAACAATTTCTTGGCCTGGGTGTTCTATTTGGGGTGATTGATTGTTTGGTCTTCTTGGTCCTAAGGTCTGCACGTGACTACTAAAGAGAAAAGCTAGGCCACCTATCAGTTTAGAATGATTGTTTCTTTTAAATTTTTTTTGGTTGGTTAGAGAGTTATTCTATCAAGACAAAGGCAAGGTTGGGTTGGTAGAACGATATGGATGAGGACCCTCCTTGGCCAATGGCACACTAATGGCAGACTAGTGAAATAATAGAAAATAAAGAGAAACAACAAACTACTCAATGAATAATCTGCTTCAAGAAGTTCAATACTTAAAATATCATTTCAAGACATAAAACATGTATCAAAACAAAATAACTCCCATAGGTTGCAGAAAACAAATCTTCACCAAAGCATTAGTTTTTGGATAGGTTTCATATCAGTAAAAATAAGTCATACAATAGCTGAAAGGAAATGAAATGTAGGTTGCATAGATCAAAAACTGTATTCAAGATAAGAATGAAAACACATGAAGATTTGAATGAAACACTTTCATCAAGAGTATGTTCACTAGGTAGAAATATTTAATCCATGCATAAAATAAGTCCAACTGATCTGTTGTATTGCTATTCTTTCCTCAAAAAATCCGACCTTTACAATATCCAAAAACTAACTATTTAAAAGAGTTGCAGAGGCTCTCGTCCTTAGGGGACTGATTCCTAAATTTAGGGAACTGTTCATAAATCAAATAATTAAATTTACTAAGACACTGGACTTAATCAACAAGAGTGGTTCTTATCACACACAAAATACCACTCTTACATCTAATCTAGGAAAATGTTGGACTTAAACAAATAAAACTACTACTGTCTCTACAACAAAACTGATGCATGTGATGGAGGAACTAAGTGGTCAAAAATAGGCCTCGGAGTGACAGAGCGGAGCTTTGTGTTGAACGACGACATGTTTGCGAGTTGTTGGAGGCCACTGGATATAACTAGCTGCATGAGCAAAGTTTGTTGAAGTGTTTCTGAGACTAATCCACGTAGACCTGTGACTGATACTTAAATCTTTGTCTATGCCTAAGCTTTTAGAAGCCAAGTGCACTCTGTATTGACCCCGTCAGATGCCATTTGTACCTATGAAATAGCTTTGCTGGAATGGTTTTTGGCTCATCGGGCATGAGGGGAGACGTGGAGGCAAGCATCTAATCAGGAGACAGGATGAATGGAAGTGAGGGTAGATGATGTGTGAAGGCATATGTTAAAGTGAGATGAGGTGTGAATACAGTGGAGGTATCGATAGTATGGAGTTGGTGACGTGTAGGGAAGGATACAGGTGGCGCGTAGGGAGAGGAGGAGTAGATAGGTTTGGAAGTGAGTGGAGAATAGGTGGGGAAAGGTGAGAGGGGTGTTATTGAAAAAAACTTGGGAGGAGTTCGGAGGGGGG
>JZKD02S2015161.1:252046-262193 GCA_000966675.3 Picea glauca
ACAACAAAAATGGGTAACCAAGATATTGGGTTATGATTTTGAAATCATCTATAAAAAGGGGAAGAAAAATGTTGTGGCAGATGCACTCTCAAGAAAGGATGAAGATGTTAAGGCCCTTCTCTGTGCTATCTCAATCATCCAACCCGATTGGATAATAGAAGCAAGGGATGAATGGAAGAATAATGAAAAAGTGTGGACTCTCATTCAAAGGTTGCAGCAGGATTCCAATGCATCAGATACTCTTACATGGAAAAATGATTCACTATGGTACAAAGATTGCTTATATTTATGTAAGAACTCCCAAATCAAACAAAAGGTACTATTTTAATTGCATACCTCTCCAGTAGGAGGGCACTCGGGATTTTTGAAAACCTACCATAGAGTCAAGAAGGGTTTTTTTTTGGGATGGCCTTAAAACTGATGTTCAAAGGTTTGAGGCAGAATGTTTGGTTTTCCAACAAAATAAGGTGGAAACAATTAAGACCCCAGATCTTTTACAACCATTAGCCATCCCAGGTCAACGTTGGGAGGAGGTTTCCATGGATTTCATCACAGGGTTACCGAAGTCTAAAGGAAAGAGTGTCATCATAGTGATTGTTGATAGACTGACCAAGTACTCACACTTTTGTGCACTCTCTCATCTCTTCAACGCTAGTACAGTTGCCACCGAATTCATGGAGACAGTTCAAAAGCTACATGGCAACCCAAATATTATTGTAAGTGATAGAGATCCCATCTTCATTGGACATTTTTGGACATAATTATTTTCTTGTTTGGGTACTCAATTGACTCACAGCTCATCCTATCATCCTCAATCTGATGGACAAACCAAGATAGTGAACAAATGTCTATAAGGCTACCTTCGTTGCTTTGTCTCTGATAAACAAACACAATCGTTCAAATGGTTACCCTTGGTAGAATGGTGGTATAACACTTCATTTTATACTGCAACAAAAATGACACCATTTATGGCACTCTATGGATACCACCCTCCTTCCATCACTTCTCCTCTAAAAGAAAAATCTAAGGTTCAAGCAGTGGAAGATCACATCGATTATCAACAACAAGTTCTCCAAATCTTAAAGGACAACCTGACCATGGCACAAAATCGCATGAAACAACAAGAAGATCAACATCGTAGTGAAAGAAGTTTTGAAGTAGGGGATTGGGTGTTTTTAAGACTACAACTATACAAACATATGTCCCTCAATCAAGCCAAGAAGGATAATAAATTATCACCAAAGTACTATGGCCCTTATAAGGTGTTGCAAAAGATTGGTACTATGGTATACAAATTGGAGTTGCCTGCATCTTCACGAGTACACCCAGTTTTCCATGTTTCATGCTTAAAGAAGGTTATATGCGACAATATCCTAGTTTAAACTATATTTCCAGAACTTGACGAGGAAGGAAAAATCATATTGGATCCTGAAGCCATCACTGACATAAGAATTCACCAGCTGAGGAATAGATCCATTTTAGAGTATCTCATTAAATGGAGGAAACTACCAGCTGAAGAGTCCACTTGGGAAGATGAGTCTTTTATACAGAAGCATATAGATTTACTCAAACATTGCGGACAACACTTGTCTCAAGGGGAGGGGCATGTTAAGCCCTAATATTGGCTCATTACCCCTTAATTGGGGCATAATACATTAGTAACATTATTTTATTTATGTCAGCTTTATTCCATTAGTTGTAATTATACCTCCTAGTCTCCTATATATACCAAGGATACATTTTCATTTGGAATCATCTTGTACTTGAACATTTATGTGGGGTAAAAGGAGGTTTCCCCCTCGAAGAGGATTATTATTTGAAATTCTCTCTTTTTCAAGGCGTTGAGTACTTATTCTGAGGTTTTTCTATGCTATATTGATATTTGGTTCTTAACACTGAAAGGTTTAATACCATGTTTTAGAGGAATCTTATGTTCAATAATAGAGGTATCATAAGTTTTCAGATCATCATAAGACCAGGAAAAAACATCTTTGTACTTCCTAAGCAACTCATCATACTTACTCTTCATTTGGGTCGGCAGGTATTTTGATATCTTGACCATTTTTTGATCTTTGTTAGTTCCTAAATTACAGTCTTCAACTTCTTCGGGTTGGGGACATACGATAGAATTCAAAGGTATGTCATCCTGGTCAAGCAACCTTTCTAAGGGGATTAGGTCTCTGGGAATCTGATTGTTCGTAAGCACGAGCATGAGATGGTTTGCAATATTTTCTTGGAATTTTTTTGGGTTCTCTCCTTTTTTCATAACCCAAGCTGGATCATTTTGGTTTTCCTAATCTATGTGAGTTTCAGAAAACTCATCAACCATCTCCAAAAAATGTTTGATTTTTTCTTCGTCTTCAAACACTTTCTAGTGTTGAAAATTGTTCAGGATCGAAGGTCTATGCCTCATCTCGATGTGATACTTCAATTTCAAGATAGTAGGGGGTATAAGGTCGCATCAGCTTTGGCCAAGGAGTCATCTTATTGATTCTCCATCATGGGAATAGAGTGAATATTAAAAGATGAGAAGAGGTTCTCTATAATATTTCAGGTGCAATTCCTGTATGATCTCAACCTTTGATGCTTAGCTTGATACCGATGTTTCACATTTTTTACAATAAGATCTGCATCACCATAAGCTATTAGATGTTCGATTTTTAACTTCCTTGCAGCTTCTAATCCTAATACCAGAGCTTCATATTCACAGACATTATTCATATAATAGATATCCCATTGTAATCTATGAGAGAAGGGAATAACATACTCATCACCTAGTGCCACGAATAAAACTCTGACTCCTTCTCCTTCGCAGGATGAGGCACCATCGAAGAACATTTTTCACATTCATTCTCTAACATTTACATTTTTCTTTGTTTTTTCTATTTTTTTATTTTCTTCTTCTATACATTCTTCGAAATCGTCATCTATAGATAATATACAATTTCATAAGTCTTGATCAGCAACATATACTGGGTAATTATTTGGGTTTTGAGGGTCACTTACAGTATACGTCAGTCTAGTTTCTTTGTACAATCGTGTGAAATTCCCACCAAAAATTGGGATCGTAGCATAAGTCGTGTCCAACTGAACTGATACTCCTAATTTAGCACCCCAAGACTTGGATAGGAGCATGTCATACTTGGCAGGGATTTCAGCAATGACCACATCCATAAGGATAATTTTCACATGGATCTGAGCAAGATTTACTAGCAAATCTTTAATCATTCCTAGACACTTAACCTTTATAGAATCAAACGAGTATAAGTCTTGATAAGGTCTAGTAATTTCAAGGCCCAACTTTTCCATGATAATTTTAGGCATTAAATTATGAGAGGCCCCATAATCTAACATGCAATTGCGGATTAAATGGTCATCCACAGTTAGTGTAATATAGAACATAGCAACATAATCCTTATTGTTTTCAATGTGCGGACCAAACATGATCGTAGGTCTTTCATCCTGTAGATTAATAACATTTGTATGACATTCAACATCAGAAAAATTTATCACTTTAGCGATTTTATTTTTATAAATTGGGTTTTTTGCAAGTTCAACCAGAGGCATTGGGATTTTAATTTTATTAAGTTCATTTTCTATATTGAAACCTCCAATTTTTTTTTCAATTTCTCTGGTTGGAGCTTTTGTTTCTATATTTTCTGGTTTCTTAGGTTGCATTGTTCTCGTTTCAACTGGCTTTATTCGGGCATCTTGTGTTTCAGTTGGTGGTTTAGTAATTGCTTCCTCACTCATTTTACTTCGCGAAAAAATATTTTTTGGTGGAACATTCATAGAATTTTTTTCTCTGGGCCTTAAATCATACCTTTGTTGGAGTTCAGACATTATTGAGTCAGCAAGACCTTGATACATAGAGTCTCCCAAATTATTGATGTATGATTCATTCTCAAACATGGATTACATGTCTAAATATTTCTCATAATCCTGCTTGGTTAAATGTGGCTCCAAATCGTCATCGCTAAGGTTATTCAGATCTTCTTCTAACTCCTCATAATTTTTCATTTCATCCCTCTGCATAAAATTTTCAGTTTTAAATGGGGCTTGGATATTTTGATCTTCATTTTTTACTTGTCTTTGTTGTATCCAGGGGTTATGGTTTCTCTTGAAATGATTCCTAACTTATGGATCAGTTTTGGATTGATCTAATTCCATTCTAGATATTTTGTTTGATAAATCTTTGATTATCTTGTCCATCTTATCCATTTTTTCTTCTGTGGATTTCCCAGATCTAGAGGGTCTTGCTTGCTCTTTGAAATACCTAGGTTCTTTGCTTCTCATCTCAAAATTATTTTTTTATTTCCCGGATGCCATCATATTGGATTCAATTTCTATGGCATCATCTTGCATTCCTGATAAAGTGGTATATCTCCTTTCTCTCAGAAGTAGAGCGAAGTTGGGATCAAAAGCTCCTGCAAAAGTTACCTTTGCAGTGGGTTGGGAAGGTTTGACTTCGGCTAGTATTTTGTTATACAATTTATTGAACCTCTAGGTAAATTCAAGGACTGATTCATAATTCTTCTTTCTCAAAGCTCCAAACTCGGTTAAATAATAAATATGGTCCTTTTTCTCGCTCCACTGTATTAGGAAGGAATATTCTAGTTCATCGTATGATCGTATGGAACCTACAAGGAGTCGTATGAACCATATTCTCACTTATCCTTTGAAGGTTTGTACTAACAGCCTTGAGTAAATGTCCTCGTGTTCGATGCCAAGGATATCATCAAACTGATAAAAAAAAATCTATGTGTTCGGTTGCGATTAAATCTCCTTCTCCCATGAATTTGGGGAGGTTCTTCATGTAATTTTTGGGCAAATCATGAAGGAAAGAAGGGAGGACCAAGGGAGCATATCTAGAAGCTACCTTGGCAAAGATTATAGGAGGTTTACCTTTTCCTCCATCTCCACCACCTCCACCACCTCCGGTGCCTCCAGCACCAGTCATTGGAAGTCTAGGAGATGGACTTCGGACGGAAAAGGGGGATTCTCAAAAACTTTGAGGGATTGAGCTGCTGACTGTTCGACTACTTCAGGTTGTGGTGAATGAAATTCGGGGAAAAGACAACTAGGAGATGGAATATCTATATATGGGGGAAAAGGGAAACTTGGGTCGAGTTCCTCAGGTTTACTAGATGTATATATGTGAGGGATTATAGGATATGAATCTGAGTATAAAACGTACTCTTTAAAGCTTTGGGAAACAACAACCTTTTCTTCAGGAAAGGAGAGAATTGGCAGATCGTTAATGACATCGGGAATTGAAAGGGATCCTTTGTTGGTAAAACTATGTGTCGAGTCAATTTAAACTTTTATCTCAAGAACAATTAGCTCTAGATTTTTGAGTTTAGCCTCAGGTTCACTAGTTGATGCCTCTGCAGAATGAATTTGTTTAAAAATTTATTTAGGGGTTAGTTCTTCAGTCTGAACCTTAGCATTAACTTGTGTAATTTTGGGTTGATATACTTTACCTGCTGATGCAACAATCGATTTGAGATATCCCTTTGGTTTCAACTACTTTTCGAGATCTGAAACTGGTGTGGTCTTCTTATCGTCTAGATTTTTCCTGGTATTCTTTTGACCGAATGCCAGTTTTGTCTATGGTGGAGTCGCCAAGTGAAAAATAAAATAATCCTTGCTTTCGTGTTCAATCTTTGTTCACCATCAAAGATCAAAATTTTCTTTGTCGTTTTCCCAGGGAAGATGATTTTGTTTCTTCGTCCCTGGTAGTGGCACCAAAATGTTGTTGTTCCTGAGATTAATCTCAAGGCTCAAAGACTAATGTCAGGGATTATGAGCATTTAAAGAGAATGTTTTAAAAGAGTGATTTTCCTACCTTTAGTTTTATAAGAAATGATCTTTCAATGAAATTAATAACAGGACAGGAAAAAGGCTGTATTTCATTGTCTGAGTCAATATTGTAATATCTAATGGTGTGAAATAAAGTTATAAAACTATAAAGAAAAGCTAGGAATCAATTGCATATGAGTATCACCTTGTTCACAGCGGAAGAAAAGTAGGTAGTGCACCCTTGAACAGCATATGAAATGCAGTAATTCACACAACTTGCAGGTCTTTTTTTGCTCACAGTAAATACAGAGGAAAAATTGCTTACTTAATGAATTGTTGGTTTAATATGATCACAGTAGTTGTAATACCAAATTGTAATCAATCGCTTTTCAATGAATTACATAAAGAAATTTAGAGAAATGAAAATACAGAGGAAACACATAACTCAAACAGAACGAAAATTAGAATCTTTGTATGCACTTGTATTAATACTAAAAAAAGAGAGTTTATCTATTACATCTGGCAAGAAGCATCCTTGAATAGATCTTGAATATATGATTTTATACAAAATCTGTCACAACCCCAAATGGTTAGACTTCTTACAATATTTAACTAAAATATTATATATCTAAATAAAACAACAGTGTATAAAATTTGATGAGATTTGTTGGTGTTAACTTCTGTGTCTTCATCTGTTGGCATAAATGACTCTTATCCTTAGGCTTTTAGGTTGAATACATACGTCGTATAGGCCAACTTAATTATTCGGCATACTATTGTTGGGCTCTAAATATTTCCTAAAATATAACCTCTATGCATCATCCGAAGGTAGGCATTGGCACAAGCATTTTACTTGTCGCCTACGTAAGTTCTTACCTTTCATTTTCAATACCCGTCCTCTAGAGATGCAAACCCTGCAAAGGGACAACAATTGTAAAAAAAGGAACGACAGTTGTTCCGTTCAAATGAACAGTACGACCTACAAAAGGAACAACAATCGGAACAAGGGAACGACAATTGTTATATTGGGCCGAACTAATGTTGTATTAATTGAGTTGTAGTACTTGACCAACTATCTAATTTGTCAATCCGAGGTTCGTAAACTTACAAAGAACACGCAAAGTATATGCAAGATTGAGGTGGGACTAATATAATCTAATGTCTAGCTACAACTGAAATTGAATCATTAATCTAATGCAGGAAATTGAAACAGATGACTTGGAATTGAAACTAATCTAGGAATGGGAAATTGCGCAAATGAAATTAATCTAGGAATGATAAATTGCGTAAATGAAATTAATCTAGGAATGGAAAATTGCGTAAATGGAATTAATCTAGAAATGGAGAACTACATGAAGGAAAAGCAAATACAACATGTGAAGAGTTGAATGGCACAAAAACATATGAGAGGTCTCACCAATGAAGCAATCTTATATTACAATAATCAAATCAATCTTTGTAATAGAATAATGAAAGCATGAAAACCAAAACCATGAATCAAAGCTAAGAATCCCTTTCTCTTTCAAATCCTAATGACTACCATTAATGACTACTCTAATAACTCTAATTACTTGATTACTACTCCCTCATGAAGAGAGAGCACTCTCTTTTATACATGAGAGCCTTGAAGATAAGATAATCATCTCATTATTATAGTTCCACTTTTCTCTCAACCTATTTCCCATTATTACAAAATATAATCCCTTCAAATCCTCACACATATCTCTTATATATCTTGGATAAGATATGCCAACCAAATCTCCATGATCTTCTCCTTGAATTATCTCCTCAAATCGTGAAATGGTGGAGGAAGTATTCGAGAAGTCCTTTTAAATTAATCCTTTACATATTCCTACACATTACAAATCTCACACATTTTTGAGATATATATGAAAACATGTCAATTTTCTAACATTTAATCACAAATGCCCTTTTTAATACTAAAATGAATAAAGTGGAGAAAAATAAGGTGAAACCCAAGTATATTTATGGAAATGATTTGGTGAAAGGTTAATGGGGCGATGAAATGTGGAGAATGATGAAGGGAAAGGTGGATGAAAATATGACATTTCTTATCCCCAACATACCCCCCAACTTAACTTGTTGCATGTCTTCATGCAAACATGCATGGATCTTCTCAAGAAATTTTGGCATCTGAATGGTGGCTTTAAGTGATGATAATAAATGCTTCCAGGATGGGTTTTACATGAGTAACAACTGACATTTTCTTATGGTTGGTTCTTGTGTGAAAACCATGAATATAAAGAATGTTGGTTCTTGTGTTAACAACATTCATTTCGTTATTTGTTCTCGTGTTGTTATGATAATAATTTACCCATATTCTTACTGGAAAATATATGCTATCAATGTGCATAAGGAAAACATCATTGAGTATAAGAAATCCCTTTTTTGTATATGTGTGAATCATGCCAATATGTATAACAATGCTTATGAAGCAAAGTGCAACAGAGTATCATTAGAAAAGAAATGTTGGAAAAGAAATGTTCATAAATGTTAAATGAGACGAAAAATGGAATGATGGTAGTGGAAAAGTGGAGTGATGATAGTGAATAAAGTCCCCTACCCCCCAACTGAACTGGTTGCATGTCTGCATGAAACATGGCATAAGTCATAGAAGTAAAAAGGAAGGGGAAATTGGGGAGGGAATTTTCCAAATTATTCATTGCTAGCAGTTGAGGAATTACATGATTAAAGTTTAGAAAATAGCATACCTCCACTTACCCAAAATGTTGATGAACTATGCAATAGAAATATGGATGATGCGGCTACTGGAGCATTGAAGATGTCACTGTTGTAAGATCATGTGAAAAGTGACTGTTGTTGTAGCGACGACTGCTGCCTACTGGATCAGAGAATGTGAAGTGGAGGAATCTGAACTGCTGCTGAATGAATCATGGAAAAGAGAAAGTATGAAAGTGGAACTGTGGTACTCTCATATGGATGAAGTCATGCTACTGTAACTACTGATAGAGTCATGAAAAGTGTATAGTCTTCACCTGCTGCTAAACCTGATGGTACAATTCTAGTCATGCGAATGAATGTGTCGATGTCGAACATGAAAAGAAGTCATTGGATTACCAGCCATTGATGAATGTCGTTAACCAATGTGAGGCAACTCACCATTGATGTCATTGAGTGCCAAGGTACCCGAGTACATCTTGCGAAGTGCAAATGAATGAGATGATGTCAAGCCACTTGCAAGATCTGACGATCAAGGGAAATTGATGTATTCCCATGATTTTCAGTGAGAGAACTTGCCATTAAGGCATGCAAGCCTCTAGGTACTCAAAATGGACTCTAGTCTATATCCCAGATAAGGTGTTGAGGTCGATGGCAAAAGACTTGTTGAAAGGTGGGACTTAAGGAATCCCACATCAGTCAATGTGAGTTCTGATAAAAAGATTGGTAGGAATATAAGAAATATCTCAGTAGCAACAATGCTTATGGCAAGTCAATGTAGTCATAAAAAGGGAGCTAGATAGTTTTATTGACAAGGTAAACTGAACTGAAAAATATTAAGAGATGTATGCAACTCAAAAAGATAGGCGTGTGCGAAGTCATGAAGGATAATTCAATGGAAGATGGTCTTCAACACAGGGATGACCAATCTACTTTGAAGTAGAAATGGAGGAAGACATTCATGACACAAATGGGTTTATGAAAAGGTTTTTGTGTAACAACAAACGTCATGATGTTTATGATGAGTAACAACTCCTTCAAGAAGTCAAGAAAGCATGTCTTTGTTCAAAAAAAAAATTGATTCTTGAAAATCATTGTGGCATGGAATGCGAGCGTCTTCATTCCTGCAATCAAACTTAGTATTAATCATGCAATCAAACTTGTGAGATCAACATAAAACAAAAAATGCGAGATTAAGTATGAATGCGGTAAAGTGAAAGAAACAAACAATGTTTTTATACTTGTTGTCGTGATCATTGCGTGCACAATTGTTTCATCATTGATTGCTTGCTAAAGTGACTCCAAGACTTAGCGTTAAATCGCAAAAACATGTTTCGATATTTTTTTCAGGATTTATAAAAACGTCCATTTGCAATTTTATTTGTTTTTGTTGTTTTAATTTTTATAATTTGTTTTTATCTTTTATGAAAAAAAAAATTATATTTTTTATTTATATTTTTATGTTTGACTTAAGATTTTTATTTTTATTTTTATAACAAAGCAAATAAAATGAAATTCTTTTTATAATTTTTTTTTTTTTAATAAAACAAACAACAAAAATAAAATAAAATTCTTATTATTATAATTGTTTTTATATAATAAAACAAACTAATAAAAGAAAAAAAAATTATATATATATATATAA
>JZKD02S2015161.1:262414-274120 GCA_000966675.3 Picea glauca
TCTTGGCACCATTTATAATATATTCAGCTACATCTTATTATCAAGCCTCCATCACAATTTCATGGAATTTCTAACTATGTCATTGTTTGGAGTTCAACATCATTCTCTGCTTCGGCAACCTCAACTGATCTCTTTGATGAAAAACCTCCAGGCTGTGACCCTTCCCGAATATCTCAACAACAAGTAAGACACAGATCATAGTTACAAACCTCACAGCTTCTGTGAAAACTTACCAGAGATGTATTGCAGTTGTCACAGTATTGATGCTCCTGTTTTGGATCGAAATCAACCTCAGAAATATGCAGGTCTTGTACCGGTTTACCCTGAATCCTAGCCTCCTCCTCGAGCTCCCGCATTTTCTCATGTTGAATCTTAGTGACCACGGAGAGGCCGCTGCAAATCACTTTCTAGAGAAAATAGACCCTATCGGCTTCGTTCAATGGCTCCACTCCGGCCTTAGGATGATTACAACTTCCCTTCAAATATAGAAATGGCACAACTAACAATTTTACAGGTGGTGTCTCTCACAGGATGGGGCCGACTGATCCGTTCTCATACTAGTTCCTGCTGCACAGATCATATATGAATTTGTATTTGATTTTTGAATAGATTGACATCCGCGATATACTTTTGGTAGTCTCGTCATGGAAGCTATCTGTAATTTCTTCCAAAATGGGTGAGGCAGCTTTGTTCACCATAAAATTTTCATTCTCAAAACCTGAAAACATTCTCTCACTCACCACAGAACAAATATAGGGTTCCTTGAAAGCCTTTGGTGAACTTTCCCATATGGGCTGCATAAATTCGTGAAAACCTCTTTCAACGCAACTTATAATCTGGCCCGATACTTGTTCTATATGGATATGTACACGTTCAACTGATAATTTCAAGAGCAACATATTATCTACAGAAGATGCTAAGGGTTTCTGGGCCATTTCAACTGCGGTTGGCTTGTCATTCAAGCTTCTCTTCTCATCTCATTTTTTAGCAACCACCTCCAGGGATTGAGTAAGGATTGCAAAGTTAGACACCACGTGATCAAGATATAATTTCCACCCCTCTGAAGAGATAGACCAGATCCATAACAAACGTATCCAATCAACTGGGCATTGATAACACTCATTCCCTCCAACTGTTGTGCGTTCGTACACAATCTTCTCTTTCTCAAGTATCATTTTTATGAGCTCCGGAATTGATGCCACCGCCTCTTTCACTAGACAGGAAAGAAACTGATACATCTGCTCTTAGATTTGAAATTCGCCCATTGACCACGTGTCTCAATTAACCGGGTGTTCATAACAGTGGATCTGCATGCCCTCGTGGCAAACTCGTAACCCATTCCAATCGCAATCCCTGCATTTCATTAGAAATACACACAAAATTTATTGTTAGCATATCATTTTCAATTTTGGGGAGTGCAACAAACCTGATATAGCATGAAGGCTGACAGTCTAGAAATGATATCTCCGATATGGGAGAAGATGCTGCAAATCATTAATACATTCAAATCGGATAATCAAAATTTCATTGTTCAGTTGAATATGAAAAAAATGGATAATCGAAGCTTGATCTTCAATGTCGTGTATATACACAAGCAGACTCTACCGATTTCTGGCTTTTCTAAAACAATAAAATTTAATGCGACCCACTTTGATTCCACAAAGATCTCCAAGTTAAAGTCATGAGGTGAAATGATAAGCAATCGTTTTCACACCGTCAAAACCAGTAACACCTCTGCGCAACAGAATATCAAGCTAATGAAGACATTGTCCAGAGTTGGCATCTGTAATATAGCCTGTGCGAGTTAGAGTATAGTGAATGGGCATGTCTATAAATTTTAAAGTGAAGAGAGGAGAAGTCAAATTATTGATAGGCAAAAAAATAGAACCTTGCAAGTTGTTTATTTGTTCAATCGAGCTTATGCGGTGGTTTCTGCAGATTTAAAATTCATGATATTTTTATTTGTTTGCAGGATTATTTCCAGGCATCTACAGGATAAGGGTTGAGAGAAAAAACATGGCACACAAACCAAAAATAAACCAGGATGAAGTTTAAAATGAGAAGATTGGTCATGAAGTTGTTTCAACTATTGTTTCAGCTTGGAGTTTCTGCGCAACTCTTATCTTGTATGAATTGCAGACCTTATTCATTCATATTATTAATTTTTTATTTTTCTTTTTTAATGTCCTTACTGTTTTATTATTTTTCTTTGCAGACACAAGCATACACAACTTTTTTTTTTCTATTATGTTTTCAGAATAAATAATAAAATAAAAATTTATTTCGCAAGCTTATTAAAAATTTATGAGCAGATGGAAGAGAAAAATAGATTAGAATTTTTTTTTTTTTTCGTCAATTAATTGATATTCTTGAAATCAATCAATCAGTCATCCTACTTTCTGATCCTCGCGATCGCACGAAGCACGGAGGAGAGCATACTTATTCTAGCAAAAATAAAAAACTTGAAAATAAAACCCTACCTACATTACGCTAATTAGAAATGAGAGATTAGTTACATATAATAAAACAACCAATGTAGCCATGCACACAATAGTAATAAAAATATGTTATCTTTCAAATTCACAATTGACAGTCGGGAATATGTATGGACGTGTGAAATTAGCTGCTGAAGTTCTAAATTAACAAAATAAGAAGGAAAACTAAGTCGAACTAGCCTAGTAATTTCTTGAAACCAGCGTTCGATCAGGCTTTCATAGGCGTAATTTGTCTTACTCAAATCATGCTGCAGCTCCTCGCTGTCCTCCTTGACCTCTTATGCACCTAATGGTTCTTCATTAAATATGCAAGGTTCTTCGTATGTTGATTCTTCGTTCGCCTCATGAGGAGTGAATAAGCTTTCATCTACTGTCAAAATCTCTTCTTCCAGAGAAGAGGAGACCCCGACTTTTGCTAGGATCTAAGTGAGTTGTTCCAAGCTTAAATTCATTGTTAAATCATGTTAAAAAAAGGATTCTTACAACACCCAAATCAAAATGAAAAACACATAAAAAAAATTACTCTTCACAGTTGCGGAAATTAAACGCTTTTGATAGTTGGTAGGGACACTAAGGAATCTACACTGAAGCAGCTCTATGACCCTTAGAACCAACACATGTAGATCACACTTGCATAAATTGAAACTAATCTTGCAGAAATTGAAACTAATCTTACCTAGTTGGTAGGGAGAACATGAGGAGTCTCCTCTCACGAGCTTCTATGACCCCTTACCAACACATCTAGATTACACTTGCATGAATTAAACACTCTTGCATAAATTGAAATTTGTAGAAATTGAAACTACTTAAACCTAGTTGGTAGGGAGAACATGAGGAGTCTCCTCTCACGAGCTTCTATGACCCCTTACCAACACGTCTAGATCACACTTGCATGAATTGAAATGAAAAAGAAACTAATACCTCAATCCATCGTGCTTCCCCGGAAACGACGCCAAAATCTTGGGCTCTAAAGATATCCTAAAATATAACCTCTATGCATCATCCGAAGGTAGGCGCTGGCACAAGCGTTTTACTTATCGCCTATGTAGGTTCTTACCTTCCGTTCTCAATACCCATCCTCCAGAGTTGCAACCCGTGCAAAGGGACAACAATTGTAACAAAAGGAACGAAATTTGTTTCGTTCAAATGAACAACATGACCTCCAAAAGGAATAGCAATTGGAACAAGGGAACGACAGTCGTTATATTGGGCCGAACTAATGTTGTATTAATTGAGTTGTAGTACTTTCCAAACTATCTAATTTTTCAATCTGAGGTTCGTAAACTTACGAAGCACACACAAAGTATATGCAAGATTGAGGTGGGACTAATCTAATTTCTAGGTACAACTGAAATTGAATCATTAATCTAATGCAAGAAATTGAAACACGTGACTTGGAATTGAAATTAATCTAGGAATGGGAAATTGCGCAAATGAAATTAATCTAGGAATGAGAAATTGTGTAAATGAAATTAATCTAGGAATGGGAAATTGGGTAAATGGAATTAATCTAGAAATCAAAAACTGCATGAAGGAAAAGAAAATACAACATGTGAAGAGTTGAATGGCACAACAACATATGAGAGCTCTCACCGATGAAGCAATCTTATATTACAATAATCAAATCAATCTTCATAAAATAATAATGAAAGCATGAAAACCAAAACCATGAATCAAAGCTAAGAATGCCTTTCTCTTTCGAATCCTAATGACTGTCATTAATGAATACTCTAATAACTCTAATTACTTGATTACTACTCCCTCATGAAGAGAGAGAACTCTCTTTTATACATGAGAGCCTTGAAGATAAGATAACCATCTCATTATTACAGATCCACTTTTCTCTCAACCTATTTCCCATTATTACAAAATATAATCCCTTCAAATCCTCACACATATCTCTCATATATCTTGGATAAGATATGCCAACCAAATCTCCATGATATTCTCCTTGAATTATCTCCTCAAATCTTGAAATGGTGGAGAAGTATTCAAGAAGTCATTTTCAATTAATCCTTCACATATTCCTACACATTAAAAAGCTCACACATTTTTGAGATATATATGAAAACATGTCAATTTTCTAACATTTAATCACAAATTCCCTTTTTAATACTAAAATGAATAAAGTGGAGAAACATAAGGTGAAACCCAAGTATATTTATGGAACTGATATCGTGAAAGGTTAATCGGGCGATAAAATGTGGAGAATGATGAAGGGAAAGGTGGATGAAAATAGGACATTTCTTAGCCCCAACAACTGTCTTGGTTGTTTTAGTCTTATTGCCATCTATTCCTCCAGATATGTTTAGTAATCTAATGAACCACATTTGAGATCAGGGGGAAAGGATCATCGGATGAATAGCACTGCATGGCTCTCCAAGGTATGGATAACTGGCACAGGGAAAATTAATCATCTGTGGGAAAAATAATAATGGAACAAGGGTATGATGATGAAGTGGGGATAAGTGGAGATTAGAATGAGGGTGAATGACTTAAGTGGATGTTGGAAGGTGAAAGGTAGAGAGGTTAAAAGGAAAGGGCATTGTGAGATGTTTCTTACTTTCTCCCAACTATTCTTTCTTTTCCATGTTCAATACATTGGTTTCATCTATCCAGTAATTCCACCAAGAACCTTGAGGGCTCAATTGTTTCATTTACCTAGAAATTGAATAATTTCCTTTCTATCTGAGGAAGCTTTTCTTGGATCCTTTTCACTTCTTGAGATGTGGCCTAGTACTATGAGTTTGGATTCATTAGCCATTTATTGATTTTAATAATATCAATCTATCTCATTTCATGAATGGATACCATAGTTTCTTCTTTGTTTTTTCTGGAATTCTGTTGGTTGATCTCTATATCAATTTGCCCCAGGGATTTTGAGATATTACTTCCCTCCAAATCAATTATCTTTTTGTCTAATTATGAAAATGATTCTAGGCAAGCCTCTTTTACCTCTCTGGCAAATCTTTTACTTTCTGCCAGATTTGTTTCCCATACCTTTAGAGCCATATCACCTCTCAATTGTTCAAAGGGAGAGAGCAGAGGGAAATCAGGGATGTTATCTTTCTGCACCAATATGATGGATTCTTGAAACTTAGCTCGAGATGATCAGGCCACTCTTTCTTTGACATAAATTTCCTTTAGAGAAAGGTCCACTACTTGGTAGCACTTTTGGATGGCATCTACCTTCAGAAAAAGGTTTTGTTGGGTAGGTTCCAACTTCTCATTTATTTCCAATGCTTGAGTTTGGAAGGCTGAAATGCCTATCAAGGTACCTTTGATCAGATCCAATCTAGCTTTCAATTGTCTTATCAATTCATCACGATGAGTGATCAGACCCTGGTTGATTTTTGAACTCTGATGGAGCTCATCAAGGTTGGCCTGAAGCTGTTGAATTTGTTGTTGATCATTAGCTCTGATATGCTCAAAATCTTGACTCAATTTGTTCCTGATAGTCTGTTCCATGGCATGCATTTGAATTTGCAAGTGCTCCACCAATTGGCACTTCTTTCTCAGTTGTTCGACCAATTTGTCCACAGACCATTGATTGGCAGTGGCAAAAGAACCTAACGAACCTTCAACTTCCTTTTCAAATTCTGGATCATCTCATTCATTCCTGTCATACACCATCCTTTGCCTTTTAATTATCACTCCATATTTATGGTGTGATTCCATTTTCACGATGGAATTTTGTTTCTTACTAAAGAAAAAATCCGAAGGAGGCATCTCTTCGGGCGAGATAGGGGTAAGATCACTTACAAAAAACAATTTCAGAATTAGGATTTTCGAAGCTAGATTGCAGAGGGGTAAGTGATGTAATGGGAGTAGCGATCTTTGTGGACTATTGTTTCTCTTTCGTATTTGAGGTACAAGTAGGGGTAGTTGGTGATGGAGGGGACACCTCTTGACTTTGCTTTATGAAATCTTTGAGTTGAGCTAGTGCTTGGGGGCTTAGCTTTCTTGAAAATGAGGCTTCTAATTCTTGTGTTAACCCCTCCAAGCTCTTCGGGGTTTCCTGAACTTTATGTTTACCAGAGTGACTTGATTCAAAACCTGTAGGCATAGTTTCCTGAGAGGGGGGAGTGGCTATTTTCTCTCCTTGTAGTACCTTTGGTATACTATTTTGCCTGTTTTTTTGAAAGATGATAAAACCATCTTGTTGATATGGGGGCAGAGTTTGGAATCTGCCTTGAACTTCCTCATAGGATATAACCCTCCGAAATATTTCATCATACGAGGAGTTCTCGTGCATATATCGCTTCATATTTAATCGGGCCAAGTGGTTTTCCACTATCTTATGTAGATCATGTCTTTTGAACTTGATGTCAACCAATTTGACATCCTACAGAGTCGCAACCTCCACTTTGGAGTGACTGAAATCCATTAATGAAAACATGCCAACCTGAATAAGGAAAGTTGGCCATACCTTTTTTTGCACTGCCTTCAGCTCCTTGCTGATGCCTCTTGTCACTGTCTAGTAGGCCACTTCTCTGGTCCGGTAAACATCATGGGAGAGCATGGGGAGGAAGCAAGCACCCAAAAACCCTGATGTAGGAGAAGTTCTCCTCAATAAACCAATCTTCTAGCTTACCTAGGTTTCCCATAGTATTTCCTAAAGGTGGGTGACCATACGGGGATATATGAACATGAACCACAACATTGTGACAAATTTCATAGAATAAATCCTTGGATTTCTTTTCCCATAGCTTGGAATGATAGAAATGAATGGGCTCGGAACTGACCAGGGTCTAGCTCCAATTCATCAATGGAAAAGGTCTCATGAAACAAATGGCATCCATAATATATGCCAACATGTAAAAAGGGGCAGGTTGTCCTTTGGATTTCATTGTTTTATACTTAGCAATCCCCTTGTCCAAGTTATCAAACATCATTTTGTCCCAATTGAAAGTGAAACCCTCTGCCACCTCGTGCATAATGGATACTCTTTCTACCGAGAAATGTGTAGGGATATTCATCACAAACAATCGACACAAAATCATGGCTAAAATCACCATATGAGAATCCAAAGAAGTTGTGGTATACATACTATGAGCGTCGGTTTTTAATCTCTCTAGGTGCCCCCACCAAGACTTGATTATATCGTGACAATTTATGGCATACTGGATGCATTCCTTTTGCTCGAACTCCAAGATGAATGCAACATTATATGTATATCTAGGATTAGGGGAGATTTTATACATTACTTGCATATGTTTTGGTTGGAAAGAGCCAATGACAACCTTCTAATGGTTGATGATGTTACTGGTCTAGACGTCAACATGCTCCAAGGCCCATCTTATCATGTTGTTATAAGGCATGAGCCTCGATCGTACCGCTATCTTGTGTAGATCCAACTACGCTATATGTTTGAGTTTAGATGTATAAGTGTCATACTCTTCTTCAGCAGATTCCTCTGGACAGTTGATGATTTCACAATCCAGAATCTCGAACACCCATGTCCAAATTTTTACGGTGTCTATGGCTCCCGGCATGGTGTCCAACAGAACGTCGACATTTGGGTTTGAATCCTTGCTTGTCACACCATGATTTTTCATCATTTTCCGTGGAGCCATAATTTCTAAGGAGACAGAGTGAAGTTACCTGTTGCAAAAAAAATCCATGAGTCTTTCAAATAGATACAACTTGCTAATCGCAGAAGGTGAAAATGAATTCAAATGGAAGTGATTTTATTCAAAATAGATTCATTGATTTTCGTATAGCTTCACTGACGAAAAATTTATTAATGTTAATAGAAATGTCTACTTGGAAATCCGCAATCCACGTTTGAATCATTATCCTTAGTTGGTCATAAATTCCATCAATACTTCGACGTTTCGCATTCGGGAGTTTTAGATGTGACGGAGTGGGAACCTCTTGAATCATGAATCCGTGAAAAGATTAATTTCTGAATAATTGCTTGTGAAACCTTAATTAATCATTTTTAAGATGGTGTTTTAACTTCAAGTGTTTCGGGAGTTCATACTTTGGGGACTTCTAATGTATCTCGAGAGGAACTTCCCGAAACCCAAAACTGTGAAGTAAATAATTGATTTAAGGCTTAATTAATTGCATTTGGTTTTATGTATTTTGGAAGTTTGGACTTCGGGTATTTTAAAATATGATACAGGGAAAATGTTTGAAATACGAACCATGGAGTCATTAATTATCTCTTGATCATGATTATATTAGTTATTTAAACATTTAATCCTTTAGAATTTTGATACTTCAGTGATTCTTGAATTCTTTCTTTGTTAAAATATTGAAGGATCATCTCCCATAGTGACGTTGTATAGATGACATCACTCTGTATGACTTGTCGATAAAAGAGAGGTGACACATGTTACATGGAAACCTTTGAATCCTCCAATGGAAATGTCAAAAATGGGTGCCACGTGTCAACTCAGGAAGAACTCAAAAGGTACACATGTCCTATGACTTGTGCCTTTAAAAGGTTTAGGAAAAGTATCTAGCAGACACCTTTGGGTTTCAGAGTTTTTATTGTTAAGAATTATTGAAATATCCAAAGCGCGGAGCTCCGAAGCGACCGTTAGAGACTTACCTCTTTTAAAATTCAGGAAGCTCGAGAAATTCAGAGGTATTAGGATCGTTCGATCAAAAGGAAAACTCATCGATGATGAATATCATGCGTGCCTTATTAACTAACCAGTAAATGAATTTGGTTGAAAATTAAAAAATCATTTTCCAAGTTTCTATTTTCTTTGGGTAAAATTATATTTTCATGAGGTGAAAAGTATAAAGCTCAACAATTCATATTTGTATGTGTTCCAACATCCAGGATATATTTTGTGTTAGAGGGAGCAACCAATTAGGTGGATTGGAGAGCAGACATGGTAGTATATCTGGTGGTGAAGATAGATCCAACTCCAGGGTGGAGAAGTACCTTCATTGCTAAGAGGGAGTGTTGATGTTAGTGGTAGCATCAGACTGGTACTTATGCATTGGCTTGTGTCTAGCATGTGGAAGTCATTGAGAACCTTCTATCCTTGAGTTTACTTTAGTTAAAAGGAATGAATTGAAGTAAAAGTGTTTTTTCTAGTGAATTGATTTATTTAAGGAACATGCATAGCATGCAACATGTAATATAAATCTTAAGTGGGTGTGAGAATTAATCTCAGTCATAGATTACTTTGAAGATTATAAATAAATTGTAACTCATAATTATAAAAGTAAGGCTAGGGAGAAGGAGGAATATACTTGCATTGAGAGAGTTGACACAATTGGGAATTGTGTGAGATACACTTGTGAGATACTTTGAGAGGAAGTCACTTTGGTGAGAGACCAAGGTTGAGGATAGAAAATAAGGAATTTTGCTAGTGTGAGGAGTGTAGAAGCTAAGAAGGACTTTTTCTTACATGTGAGTGAGGAGATATCACAGGTTGGGTCAAGAGTGTTCATCCAAGTATTGATGCAGAGAGGGTTGGATCACAAAGGGCCTTGATTCAAGATCTTGGATAGGTGGAGAATGAATTTCATCTAGAGATAATACATGTCAATGAGAAGAGAGAGAAAAGGCAGTCGCAAGTTGGTTTCAGAGGACAGAAGACAGAGGAAAGTGTAGCTTCATGTTGGCGGGTCCAAATGGCATGTCAAGCAGATAAGGGAGAATGCTTGATGGAAGGTCCCAATTAAACCTACTCTCATTTGGTGTAGTGTTTCTGACTAGTATGTGGGTCTGGTTTCCACTAATAATTAAAAGAAGAAAAATGGGAAGGACATTAGAATGCCCCCCAAAGAGTTATTATTAATTCTAAATCTAATCTAAACTGAAAGAAAAATAATTTAACCTAACTATTGCTACCCTATCCCGTGGAAGAAAAACTAATAGATGAGCACAACTTAAAATGATACTTTGACAATAGAAATAGTTCATGGAATCTAAGAGTATGTTATAAAAATAATATTGTAGATATTATCTCAAATAGTTGAAGAAGATACCTGTAACATAATCCCTACACTCATTAGAAATCAAAACAACATAAGAATCCTAAATGCTAAGCATATAAATAAATCGCGTGATCAATACCCAGAAAACTTAAAAAACAAACACAAGTGTAGAGTAGTCCCATAAGCATTTGTAAACAATTATGACTTCAAAAATTCCTTTTGTTCTTCATATATTCATAAATAAGATTATTATTAGACTGTACAATGGGAAACAATTACTTTATTACATCTAACGAGTTCTCTTTTATAAGACAAGAGACTCCTCAACTCTCGTGACTGTTCATATTATTTTCCTTCATTTTGTCATTTTACATTTCAAATTTATTTTACTTTTTCGAAAATGAACATGTGGGAGTTACAAATAGAAACTGAAGAGACTCATGAGTGGTTATTTTCACCCTAAGGAAGTTTACAAATGATATTCATTTAAAATATTACTAACATTGCTTGCTCTTGTCTTCTTCTGTTTTTTGAAATGTTTCTAGGAATTTTTGGTGTTAGTCTACTAATTCATATCATCCCATATTATTCTCCTCTATCTCAACCTCTCACCATGCTCTTTCAGGTCTGATTTCGACTCCTGTAGCTTTAGATATGACTGCTTGAACATGCATAACACAATTTTCTGATTGAATTCGAGCATGTTGTGTTTTCTACATTTTATAGGATTTTTTTTCTTTAATCTATCAATACCAGTTGTAACATATTAGTCTTCTCTCTTCTATATTTCCAATGAGATATCTTGGGAATAATTTTGTTTCGTATAGCTCCAAATATGGTTGTCTGAAGTTGCATAGTAAATTTTTTCCCCAAATTCATGATCTTTTGTTCTTTGCAATTTTTAGGGTTTTCCATTGTTATTTTGGCCAAAAGTCTTGTCCTAATGAATTATTTGTCTCTTTAACTTTTCAATAAGGTATCATGGGCCTAATTTTGTTTCCTATAGCTCAAGATATGGATGTGTGAAGTTGGCACAATCCATTTTCCCCCCAAATTCGTGTCTTGTTGTTCTATGTGATTTTTGAGGTTTTTTGTTACATTTCTAGTATGAATGCCTCTACCATTACATTTCTGCTATGAATGCCCTTGAAATCCGGTCTTCTTTTCTTCTTATTTCCTCTGAAATTTGACTTGTATTAAATGAATGTATAATGATGTTTATTTATACCATTTATGTCACTTCCTTTTAACATTAGGGTCGACCTGACACTTTCTTATTTTGTAATTCTTTTCTTTAATTATC
>JZKD02S2015161.1:274170-294191 GCA_000966675.3 Picea glauca
GTGTTGTATATGCATGTGCATTGTCCTTCATGTCCAAATACCTTTATCAATCTTGCGGTCCAAAACCCATGACTAGGGTTGACATCAATGACAACAACCAATCTTCCAACACATTTCTAGGTCACTTAACCTATTTCTAGGTCACTTAACCCATTTATAGGTCACTTAACCTATTTTCCTCATTTTTAGGGTTAACTACTTTCCATAATTAGAAAGTTCTCCATTACTTTATCATTTAAATATTCCTCCTTGACTTTTTCACCTCACTTTATCATTTAAATAACAATTTCTTCTTTGCAAGTTGTTTGACTTCTTTGACATTTTGGGGCTTCAAGCCAACATGTGAGGGTCCTCCAACTTCGTAAGGCCATAAATCTCAAATCATGAGGAGTTATGTGATGTTCCACATACCACCAGAAATTCCATGACATGTACTATCCATATAGAATAGTATTACCTTCAAATATATTAAAACTCATACCATTATACATGAAACAACCTTGGGTCCATTAACCAAACCTTTGTACTACCAAAATTTGCTACCAGACTTTCTTCAAGGGTTGACATCAATGAAAACCAACCTTAATCAACAAAACTAACCTACATCCTTTAGGGCTGCTCTAACCCTAGCCTACTCACCCTAAATAGCTCCTAAACTAACCTTGGACTAGGCCCAAAAAATTTCCCTGACCTTCTACTAACCTAGGCGCACTTATTGAGCTAACTAGGAGCTGATTTAATTGGATATTTTTTCTGCAATAAGTCTTGGTTTGCTACAGATGTAAGGCTGGTAATTTCACTGCAGAAACCCTAACCTAAAGTCACTCATAAATTGTTCTTTCACCATCAAAAGTTGATAAGAATTTGCTAATTTATTCTACTTGCTTTAATACAATTTTTGAGTGGTTTCTTTGCAAGTTTTAGTGGATGAATTCACTGTTTTCACAAAACAAATTCTACATCCATAAGGCCGAAAAACACTTATGCATACATCATTTATGACAGCCATAATTCATTTCTAAAGTATCATGCTATAGATCGTGAAATTATCTAGTGTTTATCTACTTCGTTTCAAGCATATTTCATTTGACTTTGAGACAAGGGTGATTTTAAGGATGGAAATTTATTTTAAAATGTAGAAACATTGGCGAATCTTACTAATCCTTCATATGCCAACTATAAGTGTTTGGCGATTTGTTTTTTTAAATATTCAAATTTCTAAGGATTTTATATAGTTTGTATAAAATTTTGGCAATTTTTAAGTTAAATTTTTTCTATCCTATAGAATTTGGGCAAATCATTTTTAGAATAGCGAATCTTTTTTGGGGAAAAACCATGGAAAATTAGCCCATGAGCGAAATTTAGCCCCTAAAATCATCCTTGATTTGATAAATATTTCTAGCAGATTTAGTACTTGTTTTAATGTTGATACATACTGTCATTCATTGCTACAAATCAGGGATAGCAAGCCTATATTTATGATCCAACTAACATATTACATTGAAAAGTGGTTTTCCTTGTGTCTCAAGCAAGTACCAACTTCTCAACAATTCACCCAAGGCTTTGGAAACCTCAAAGTCATTTAAGACTCATCTTAATCTTCCAATTTCCATATAAAACATTGAACTTTATGTGCCTCATTCTTTTCATTTCCGTTTCCCATTCCTTTCCCCCTAGGGTCATCGAGATCACCTCCCAAGAGTAACCTAGTCACCCTTGAAGCATGGGACCTATATCGAGGTGACATTCGGTATATTGTCCCTCATTTGTCGGAACTTGTTGGTTGGTTTGGGATTTTCCAAACCTACAACTTGTGCGATAACATGAACTATTGTTGTGGAAATTATGGGGTCACTTTTTGTTGTTAGGTTCCGAAGGGATATCCCTGCCAACCTTATGGCCATTGATAGCCTTGGGTTGGTTGTGTTGGCAGCCCGAAAATATTTTTAAACTTTTTATATCAAATATTAATCTATGTAGCTGCCTAAATGGGGTCGTACATTTTTCTGTTCTTCATAAGTAATTTTGAAACGAAAAATGTAAGTTTTCGGTTATTCCTATTGTTTTTGTTTTCATGCTTCTTTCATGACTAAAAGCATGAAAACGAAGCATTAAAACTTATGACTGTATTACCACTCTATTTAAAAGTTTATGAAAGGCAAATGGCTCCAYAGTTYTTGTTAACAAAGTCTTTGTTCCTTGCTATGAAGTTCATTCTCTTTGTTTCGACTCCTMGAATATGAAGCATGCTTATGGATTGTTATTTGAATCAACAAAGGTCAATTCAATTTAAGCATCAATATATTTTTGTGTGGTTCTTGATCATACGTTCCCTTGTCACTATACTTTGGTTTATAAAATTTCCCTCTCCCAAACTTTAGAACCTAACCCACCTTGTTGCGCAATCATTTTTTATTTTAATGCACCTAGTCGTGGCCTGTACTATGTAGGAGGTGGCAGTCCGACTACAGTGAGCCCATCATTTCGAAGCTTAGTCTTGGGTTTCGCAACACTCCTTGCATTCATTTCATTTCAATCAATGCCTATCTTTTCGTTGAGGTTTTTTTGTTCATACGCCATAGATTGTTGATGAGTTTCGGGTCTGGGGTTTAGTTTTGGTCTACTCTTAAAAACCCTCTATACTCATTGTGTTTGCGTGATTTCTTTTCGAATTTCCCATGGCCCCGGTTGTTAGGATTGAACCCAATGGATCTCAGACCTTGCTCCTGTGCGATGATGCAAGGGAGGATCTCGAGGGTCAAGGTCGGCTTGTTTTCCTTGAGAGATTCCAGGGTTTTAACATGAAAACCACTCAGGAATTCACCCTCTCATTTGACGGATGTCGAGCCAAGGTTGGGGACATTCATCTTGAAGTTACAGAAGAGTTTTTAGGTCAAGAAACAGGTCTTTCTATGAGCGCGCAGAAGTGGTTCAAAAATGCTAAGGTCGAGGAGGTTCCGTGGAGTCTTTTCTTTACATCTCGAAAGATCAATTGATGTGATAAAGGTATGCCAGTGTCCCTGTTAAAAACCTGATGGAATGGTTTTCTTGCAGTGTTGAAACAATTCGTGACATGTGAAGGCCATTTTGGTTTCATTTTTCTATATCACCTACGTTTGCTCAAGAATTTCATTGGGTTTCCATTAAACATGCATTATTACCTATGGAGAAGCCTGTATAAAATGGCAAAAAGGTATAAGAAGCAATGTTTGGATTCAAGCATGTTCCACCACGATCTGATAAAAATAATGCTTATACATCAATTGAAGTTACAAAACGATGACTGGATGCCTTCCTAACTCGAAATGGATTCGCTAACTCCAATACTGTAGAAGTTGACAAGCCCTTGATTGAGGAAAACATAGTTTCTCCCGGAGCATTCCCTTCATCTACATAGGCCTGTGTTATGGCCACCAACAGTAAGCCCATACCCGACCCAAAGGTTGCTGAGCAAACCCATGAACAAGATGCATAGCTTAACGCCTTTGCCAAAGATGCAAATAGACCTGTAGGCAAGCCATATAAAGGTGATATCGATTTAAGTTTTAAAAACAAAAGGGAAGGTAGGTTGATTTCAAGGAAGCTATGAAACAAATCAAACCCTCATGTGAGCTCGATCAAGACGATCGAGATCCATGAGAGCTCAGATTCCAAGATTGATAGGTTTCTAGCTGAAGAAGACCCTCCTTCCTTCCAAATAGATCTCGATCAGTCTTACAATTTTGTGGATAATCTGTCGCCTTGTCTGAAGAATAGTGAAGGGTTTCCAGGAATTAAGTTTGGTAACAAATCTACAGGCCACATTGGGGACGTTCCGGTACACAACCGTGGATATTCTCAATCGACCATCACACAGTCACAATGTGAAACTTGTCTGTTATGGATTGGCAAGTATTACACTGATATACCTATTTTACAGTCACATATCAAATCCCTTACTGATCAGGTCGACCCCTTAACAAATGAAAATTGTAAGCTCAAGTCTATTATTAAGGGACAAGGAAAACACTTGAAAACAACAAGTAACATCATATTAAAAAATGTCGAGACTGCAATAGTGGTGATAAATTATGAAATCATGTGGAATGATTTGATTTTACAGTTAAAGGTAAGATTTATTTTTATCTTAAAATAGTGTTATATTTTGTTCATTGAATAAATTAGATTTCATTACTAAAATATACTAGCTACAAAATCAACAGATTCTGTAGCCAGTCTATTCTAATTCGAAATTTGGAAATTATTGGTTAAATGTATATCTGAATCCTATTTTATCTTTTCTTTCAGGATATTTGGGAGTCTATGGTGACCAAGTAATATGAAGCATTTTTTTGGGGCTTGTTATCCATATCTATGGTCCATTTTTGTATAAACAGGTATAAACTTTTTTTAGCTTTTAAAGATTTAGTGTGATCTGGGGTGGTTATATTCCCCCTGTATTTTTGTAATCAATAGATGATTATATATTATCTCATAAGATAAGACAATTACCTTTATGAACCCTTTAAAAACTCATATTTTTGTAAGGGAATCATCTTGGCCTGGGGCTGAAGGTGGACAGTTTCTTCACGAATTTAGATGGAACATATGTTTACATTTCTGCTTTAGCTTTCTGTAAATGTTGTTTTCATTTATGGTTCATTTATCTTGATAATTAAATAATTGTTGATAGATTTTGTCTTCACAAATTATTATGTCGTCAGGATAATATCTTTTAATATCATCCACATTTTAATGCTTCGGATATTAAAAATAGTGATCACTCGTTCAATCCAAATGATAAGGTTTTTCTTTAATTTTGTTGAATGATTAAAAGAAGGTTGTTACAGTTAGATTTATCTTATGTGTAATTTCTTGCAATCATAAATATGGCAACTATTATTTGCGTCTTATCATTCTGCCATCAAAATCCAAAAGTCAATATATTGTTTTTCATTTATTCGAAACAGTTTAAAGGTTCACCGTAGGTTTATCTCTTGGATTGGCTGGCTGGACATTTTATAATCATACAGATGATTGGATATATGTCGATTAACTCGTTAATAGGTTAGTTTATTTCTATTCATCATTTTTTTTTTTTTTTGAAACTCTTATATGTGATCTGGCTTTGACCGTCTACATATTCTCGTTTCATAATATATTTTCGATTTAATCTTATAGATAAATAAAGATAAAAACAAAACTATTTTATTGGTTTTCTTTATCTTCTTTTGTTAAAAGAGCCATCCTTTCATAGATTTTCGTGAGTTTAGATTAAAATTCACAACTTGTACATCATGCACATAAATTAGATAAACATATCTGTTATGTAAATATTATTTAAAATAGTTATATGTATACGCATGTACATATATACTCTAAGTAGTTATTTGTTAGTTTTCTCTTTTTCTTTTATTTGTTTCTTTTAGGACTTTTAGATTGGCCAACAGAGCCATTAAACCCGTCAGAGCGAGTCATACCAAACGGCTTGGGTTATTTAAACAACCCCGGACTGGACTCGTTCTTCCAATTGATGGACGGTCATTTTCGCTCGTCAACAAAATGGCGCTAGAAGGAGGGCCTGAACACTATTGATGTCATGTCGAGGTCGCAAGACTCCTCCCCCACACACCCGCTCCCCTATAGTAACAAGAAGTCATTCTGACGACAATATTACCTCTCAAACAACAACCACCTCAAATGAAATAACACCAATAACACCAAACTATTGAACCAATAACACCAAACCCCCCAGGGTCCAACGTACAAGAAATTGTTTGTCAATCACTTCTAAGGACACACGGTGCTTTGGCCCATATCAAACAACCGGGTCGGCCACTGAATCAACCGTTATATTTTTATGATATTAGAGAGAAACTTGAAGGCACTAGTCTTATCCTAAATCCTACAGATCCATATCACATCCCCACTCCTGCAACCGGAGGATCTGGTATCCCACCATCACCATCGTCTTCATCTCCTTCCTCTTCAGGAGAGGAGTCATCAGATGAAGGAAGTTCTTCATCTCAGCCTTCGACACCACCCTCGCCTATGGAAAATCCAAACAATCCCGCTAGACCATGGCTTGATCAAGATGTTGTGGCCATACCTGGACCCCAACATCCTTTGCCTAAACATCTGGAGAAATGGCTCCCTAAATTAGATCCAAATTCAAAGAAAATCGCTAAGGATCACATTAAAAAATTCACGCTAGCCATTAGACTCCGAAGCGTAGAACACGAAGACGTAGTATGTAGAATTTTTCCATACACATTTGAAGGCAATGCCTCTACTTGGTATTTTTCCCAACAACCCCACACCATTGTATCTTAGGATAGATTTGAATCTTATTTCTTTGAGAAATTCGGAGACGACAAATCTCCCGAAGTCTTAGTCATGGAACTCTCCAGTTTAAAGATGAACCCTAAGGAAAAAATAAAAGACTTTAATCAAAGGTTTCTAACATTAAAGAATCGAATCCCCACTGATTCAATGCCTGCTGAAAATATTATCGTCGCATATAACACCAAATCCTTACACCAGAACATAGCAATCTGGGTAAAAAGGTCTAAGAAGGCAACATTATTGGAATCCTTTGAGGAGGCAAGCCAAATTGAGAAAGATATTATAAGCCTAAAGGACAATATCAGTAATGAGGCATATATTACCCCATCTTCCAAGAAGAAAATAGAAATTCTTCCTAGACCTCCCCAAACCAAAACTCAATCAGAGAGTTCAGATCTGGAAAGTTTACATAAGGTCGTTCATAAATTGTGAAATCAAGTTGTAGATTTAAGGAGATCATCTGAAGAAGCTTCTTCAAGAAAAGGGTCTTACAAACCCCCTTTTAGAAATCCTTTTCCCACAAATCGACCCAATTTAAATTCTGAAGGCCTTAATCTAGAAAGCCTACAGTATGCTATCTAGACAATCCTGGAAGAATATGATAACTTAGTTCCCTGCTCATTTAGGTTTCTGTGGTGAGATATTTGTTCAGAAATTGCCGGAAGAACCACAGTGCTATTGCTAGCTTGTCGTCGACGTTTCGGATCCACAACAGGATCCATCTTCAGGATTTTTTGTCCTGAAGATGGATCTTGTTGTGGATCTGAAACGTCGACGACAAGATAGCAATAACACTGTGGTTCTTCCGGCAATTTCTGAACTTAGTTCCCCCCAAGATTTCTGAAGACATGGTTGAACAAGAAACAGTGGAAGAGGACGAATAAACATCTTTGGGAATTTTTCGGATAGTATCTTTCAAGCCAATTTTGAAACGGTGCATCCTTACAATACTAGAAGAAAAACACAGAATAAATCATCTTCTGAAATTGGAACTAATGCACCCCAAAAACAGTTTAAACAAACTGAAACTAAACAGAATTCGGTAACTCCAAGTTTAGAATATGATTTTATTGAAGACCTTAAGAAACTTAGAGCTAATATTTTTGTTTATGAATTATTGAAATTTCCTTTTCTTCTGCAAAAGATGCTTCGGAACTTTGCAGAAAACAACAAAAACAACAATATGAACATCAACAAATTTGCAGAAAATAGCCCTAAAACATGTCAAAAGGTCCCTGTTAAAATGACACTAGAACCCTCTGATAAAAGAGACCTTGTTGTAAAAAGTGTAACAAATGTAGATAAAATAATTCCAGGGACTGCGATTAAAAACCAGCAAAGTTTTGTTGTTAATACTCATAGAAATGTCCCACCTTTTTTGTTGACCTTTGAAATTTTCAATAGGAATGTACATAATTGTATGGTAGATTCTGGCGCATCGTCAAATGTAATGCCTTGGTCTGTATGCCAAAAAATCAATGCTGAAGTTCAACCTTCCAGTCTGAAAATTATTCATCTTGATCAGACTAGTGTTAAGGTAATAGGTGAATTAAAAAATGTACTTATCAGATTATCATCTAATCCTAAAGTCCACCAAATTATTGATATTATTGTCGTTGACATCCCTGAAGTATATGGCGTATTTTTAAGTAGGGATTGGTCCAAACAATTGCATGGTTACTTTGTGACAAACTGGTCTCATTTATGGCTGCCAGAAAATGGAAAGCCTAACAGAATCAAGATCAATCGTGAGTGTTACCTCAAGATTACGGTAACTGATTTAAATGACGTTAATGAAACATTTACTACTTCTGCTAATTCACCCAAAATGCAGGGAATGAACACCTTTTCCGGCAACTTCATGGCTGAAACTTCTACCATTTCTAACCTGAAACAACAGTCGGAACTCATGACATGCACAAAGTCAATAGTTCTCCTTAAGGTGTCACATACATCTGATGAGAATCACATCTGGTCTCTCTACTTCGATGGATCCAAATCTAAAGAAGGAGTCGGTGCAGGATGTGTGCTCATTGACCCAGCAGGTAACAAAACTTTGATCGCTTGCCGATTAGAATTTGAATGCACAAACAATATGACTAAATATGAGGTGCTTTTGCAAGGTCTCAGAAAGGCACTAGACTTGAAAATACAGAATTTAATGGTATTCGACGATTCAGAAATTGTGGTCAGACAGGTAAGAAATTTCATTCATTTCCTATCTCCACACATAAGAAGTTATCACGCTGAGGTATGGAATTTAATGCACAAATTTTCTGCATTTAACATTAATTCCATTCCAAGATTAAATAATTTTGAGGCTGACTTGTTGGCTAATGTTGCTTCTAAACTTTTTCCTGTAGAAGGCCTTTCTCCAAACGCATTTTTCGTTGAGTTTTTTTTCAGACCATCCGTCCCGGACAACATCACTAATTGGAGAGTGTTCGATGATGATCAACAGATCATCAGTTTCCTGCACATGGAAGATACTTTCCAAGGAGTGGTTATCGATGAAGGCACCCACGATGAAGACCTCCACAATTTTACGGTAATATCAGACTCAAGGTCTCTAGAATCAACATCAGATCTGGTAAATTCTATCCCAAAATCTATGGTAAGATTATAAACGTTTTATTATTTGCATGATAAATTAAGGAAATCAGTAAATTGTAAAACAAACAGTTCTTCCTTGACCCATGAAAAAGTGAATCTAGGAACTAAAGATAATTCGCAATGCATCAATTTGGGAATGGGATGTTCTGAGCATGAGAAGTCATCCTTTATTAAGTTGTTTAAGGAATTTAAGGACGTATTTTCTTGGACATATGATGATCTAAAAACATTTGATCCTAACGTTATACAACACATCATTCCCATGAAACCCCAAACTCAACCTTTTCAAGAGAAGTTGAGAAAGATGCACCCAAAACTTGAACCAACGGTCAAGAAGGAACTAAACAAACTATTGAATGCAAAGATAATATTCCCGGTGAGACATACACAATGGGTCTCTAACCTTGTCCTTGTGAGGAAGAAAAGTGGCGAAATCCGACTATGTGTCGATTTTCGAAATTTAAACCGAGCATCTGATAAAGAGAACTACCATATTCCTTCGATGGAAAAAATTCTCCAGCAGGTATCCAGTTCTGAAAGATTGTCACTGCTAGATGGTTTTTCAGGGTATAACCAGGTCCTCATGTCTCCTCCAAACTAGCTAAAAACCACTTTCCGTAATCCATGGGGTACCTATGCTTATAGAAAGATGCCCTTTGGGCTTATAAATGTCGATGCCACTTTCCAGAGAGTGATGGATATCGCTTTTCATAGTCTAATCAATCAATCTGTAGTAGTCTATCTAGATGATGTCACTATTTTCTCAAAGAATAAGGGATATCATTTATCTCATCTGAGATCTGTTCTACAACGATGTTGTAAGTACGACGTTTCTTTAAATCCTAAAAAAATTGTCTTTGCAGTGGAACAAGGAAAATTGCTCGGATTCATAGTATCCAATGAAGGGATGATCATTGACCCCAAGAGGACTCAAGTCATTTTAAAACTTCCTCCCCCCTCTTCCAAAAAGTCTATGCAATCCTTTTTAGGTCAGATAATTTTTGTTCGAATGTTTGTCCCGGGTTTTTCAGAAATGGTCAGGCCATTACAAAACATAATAAAAAAGGATGTGAAATACCATTGGGGACCTCAAGAAAGTCAAGCTTTTGACTCAATTAAAAAATACATAGTGGAGGCTCCATCCCTAATAAGCCCTGACTTTTCGCAAGATTTCACTCTTTACACGTTTGCCTCCGATCAATCTTATCCTGCTGTGCTAACCCAAAGGAATGTTGAAAACAATGAAGTTCCTATTGCCTTTATGAGCTCAGCCTTTAAGGGAGCAGAGCTTAATTATCCATCTATAGATCAGCAGGCTTATGTTGTTTATAAAGCAGTAAAACATTTTCGGTCTTATCACTGAAATCTAGAACGAAAGTCATTGTTCCTTACCATGTTGTGAGAAATTTGTTAGTACAGAAAGAACTGGGTGAGAAATGGGCAAATTGGGTCACTTCCCTACAAGAATATGACCTAGAGATCACTCCAGCACAAATTCTTAGAGGCCAAGGTCTATGTAAATTAGTTGTTGATTCAGTTATAGAACAACAGAATCAAACCGGTATGTTAATTGAAGATCAACATAATCAAAAACAAATCTGTTGTGTACAAAATCCTACAAGTCCTTGGTATGATGACATTAAGTTTTATCTAACACATGATTCAGCTCCTTGTCACCTTGATCCAAAAAAGAGGAGAGCATTGAGATTAAAATCTACACCTTTCCAACTGGTGAATGGTATATTGTTTTGCAAAAATTTTGATGGAATTCTTATGCGTTGTCTAGCAAGAGATGAAGCAGAAAAAGTCTTATCAGAATTACATGCAAGAGAAGTTGGTGGGCATTTCGGTGGAGACACTACTACCCACAAAGTATTAAGGGTGGGGTACTACTGGCCCACTCTTTTCAAAGATTCCCATGCATTATGATGCAAATGCATAATCTGTCAAAAGGCTTCTGAATGAGTACAGAAGGCAGCATTCCTGCTGCAACCTGCCTCGATGGATTTCCCTTTTCAGCAATGGGGTCTTGATATCATTGGCCCAATTAACCCCACTTCCTCCTAGCAACATAAATACATCATTACAGTGACATATTATTTCACCAGATGGACCGAAGTTGTGCCATTAAAAGTGGTAAACACCAGTCATGTAATATCTTTTCTTAATTCAAACATCATCACTCATTTCGGTATTCCTGAATGTCTAGTGTTTGATAATGCTTCCTATTTTTCGTCTCTAGACATGAGTGCATTTGCTTTAGAAAAAGGGATAAAACTAAAGTATTCTGCCAGCTATTACCCCCAAGGAAATGGTTTGGTGGAATCGACAAACAAAAACCTGATCAAGATCATCAAGAGGATAGTCTCTGAAAACCACAAAAACTGGCATAATGCACTATTCAATGCAATCTGGGCTGATAGGGTAACTTCGAAAATTGTTGTTGGTAATTCCCCCTTTTTCCTCGTTTATGTTAGGGAAGCAATTCTTCCACCGCACGTTCTCCTTCCATCTCTGCAGTTATCACAGAAGGTTCAGGAAGAACACTGTCCTCCTTTGGAAAGTCATATTAATGCTTTGCTAAAGTTATAAGAGGTAAGGACTCAAGCAAAACAAAAACTGGATCAACATCAACTTATTGTCAAAAGCTGGTTCGATTTGAATTCTTCCTTAGACAGAAATTTTGAGGTAGGTGATCTTGTCCTCAAGTGGGACAAACCTCATGAGGGGAAAGGCGAGCATACTAAGTTCCAAAACCTGTGGTTGGGACCATTCTTAATCGCTGAAAAACTAGGTCCCAGTTCTTTTCACCTACAGAATTTAGAGGGACATCCAGACACCTTCCCCGTGAATGGACAAGCTCTCAAAAGGTATTTCACCTGACAACTCTCAGATACACCTTTTGTACATATTTTTCAGTTTTGTTTTCTTTTGCTTTTCGTTTTCTTTTCCGGTTTGTTTTTATTTTTATTTTTGTTTACTGGTCTTTTTGAGTCAAACTTGCCTATATTACAGTTTAGTTCAGGAGACAAGAACAAAATGCTTCATCTTGAAAGAACTATCAAGGGATTTCATAGCATCAATTGTTGTGTTTCTCTAAAAAATGTAAACCAGTTAAAAGTGATATTTTGTTTGAGAATTGATTTCTCGGTTTCGATTTTCATGTGACAGTAATCATGACTATCTTTAAAAAACTCTTTACGTTGTCCCTGCTCTTAAGAAAAGAAACTCAACGATGTCTCCCTGTCTTCGAAAATTAGTTTTATTAATAAACTATTTTCATATCTTGATGAAGGTTAGCGAGAAAAAATTAAAGGCCTGGAAAACATTAAGTTGTGTAAAAATTGGAATTTTCAGCGTCACCCCGCTCTGCTGAGTGTCTTTAAAACTATATCAGATTATGAATAATTTCTCAAAGAGTTGTGGGAAGTGTTTGTAAACTAGCCGGGACATTGAACAGGTCTTCTGGCAATGGGTAAATTCATGCATGATGCCAAGACAACTTCGTCGAGGTACTGAACAGGCCTGCTGGCAGCGAAGCGATGTCAGGTTAAAGAAAATTCTCAAATATAAATTTTGATTTTGGCCATAAGCATCCTTCATTCGGATTTGAGATTTCTTGGACAGGATAGAGGCATCAAAGTGGGTTAATTGACATCCCTGTCGAGGCTATGGGTGCCTACTGGCAGCAGTGGCCTTGTCAACAGTATTGGAGCCATTAACTCAAACATCATGGCTTTCATTTGTTAAGTCTGTCACCAGATTTCATTCTTCTTAACGAAAGATATCTTAGGATGGACCACGTCATGATTATTAAAGATGCTCAAATGACTTTTCAGTTGTTCTTTGATTTGAAATCATTCAAACATTTCTAACCTGAACTCGTTAGTAATGCAAAGATAACTGCTTCTCCCAACAAGTCGCCATTGTTGGCAGCCCGACAATATTTTTAAACTTTTTATATCAAATATTAATCTATGTAGCTGCCTAACTGGGGTCGTACAATTTTATGTTCTTCATAAGCAATTTTTGAAATGACAAATGTAATTTTTCGATTATTCCTAGTGTTTTTGTTTTCATGCTTCTTTCATGACTAAAAGCATGAAAACGAAGCATTAAAACTTATGACTGTATTACCACTCTATTTAAAAGTTTATGAAAGGCAAATGGCTCCACAGTTTTTGTTAACAAAGTCTTTGTTCCTTGCTATGAAGTTCATTCTCTTTGTTTCGACTCCTAGAATATGAAGCATGCTTATGGATTGTTATTTGAATCAACAAAGGTCAATTCAATTTAAGCATCAATATATTTTTGTGTGGTTCTTGATCATACGTTCCCTTGTCACTATACTTTGGTTTATAAAATTTCCCTCTTCCAAAATTTAGAACCTAACCCACCTTGTTGCTCAATTATTTTTTATTTTAATGCACCTGGTCGTGACCTATACTATGTAGGAGGTGGCAGTCCAACTACAGTGAGCCCATCATTTTGAAGCTCAGTGTTGGGTTTTGCAACACTCCTCGCATTCATTTTAGTCAATGCCTATCTTTTCATTGAGGGTTTTTTTTTCATATGCCATAGATTGTTGATGAGTTTCAGGTCTGGAGTTTAGTTTTGGTCTACTCTTAGAAACCCTCTATACTCACTATGTTTGCGTGATTGCTTGTCGAATTTCCCATGGCCCTGGTTGTTAGGATTGAACCCAATGGATCTCAGACCTTTCTCATGTGCGATGATGCAAGGGAGGATCTTGAGGGTCAAGGTTGGCTTGTTTTCCTTGAGAGATTCCAAGGTTTTAACCTGCAAACCACTCAGGAATTCACCCTCTCATTTGACGTATGTCGAGCCAAGGTTGGGGACATTCATCTTGAAGTTACAGAATATTTTTTATGTCAAGCAACAGGTCTTTCTGCGAGCGGGCAGAAGTGGTTAAAAAATGCTAAGGTCGAGGAGGTTCCATGGAGTCTTTTCTATACATCTCGAAAGATCAATTGTTGTGATAAAGGTATGCCAGTGTCCCTGTTAAAAACCCAATGGCATGGTTTTCTTGCAGTGTTGAAACAATTCGTGACGTGTGAAGGCCATTTTGGTTTCGTTTTTCTATATCACCTACGTTTTCTCATGAATTTCATTGGGTTTCCATTAAACATGCCTTATTACCTGTGGAGAAGCCTGTATAAAATGGAAAAAATGTATAAGAAGAAACGTTTGGATTCAAGCCTGTTCCACCACGGTCTGATAAAAATAATGCTTGTACATCAATTGAAGTTACAGAACGATGACTGGGATGCCTTCCTAACCCGAAATGGATTCGCTAACTCCAATACTGTAGAAGTTGCCAAGCCCGTGATTGAGGAAACCATAGTTTCTCCCAGAGCATTCCCTTCGTCTACACAGGCCTGTGTTATAGCCACCCACAGTAAGCCTATACCTGACCCAAAGGTTGTTGAGCAGACCCATGAACAAGATGCACAACTTAACGCTTCTGCCAAAGATGAAAACAGACCTGTAAGCAAGCCATCTAAAGGTGATATCGATTTAAGTTTTAAAAACAAAAGGGAAGGTAGGCTGATTTCAAGGAAGCTACAAAACAAATCAAACCTTCATGTGAGCTCGATCAAGACGATCAATATCCATGAGAGCTCAAATTTCGAGATTGATAGGTTTCTGGTCGAAGAAGACCCTCCTTCCTTCCAAACAGATCTCGATCAGTATTACAATTTCGTGGATAATCTATCGCCTTGTCTGAAGCATAGTGAAGGGTTTCCAGGAATTAAGTTTGGTAACAAATCTACAGGCCACATTAGGGACGTTCCGATACACAACCGTGGATATTCTCAATCGACCATCACACAGTCACAATGTGAAACTTGTCTGTTCCGAATTGACAAGTATTACACCGATATACCTATTTTACAGTCACATATCAAATCCCTTACTGATCAGGTCGACCCCTTAACAAATGAAAATCGTAAGCTCAAGTCTATTATTAAGGGACAAGGAAAATGCTTGAAAACAATAGGGAACATCATATTAAAAAATGTCGAGACACCAACAGCAGTGATAAATTCTGAAATCATGTGAAATGATTTGATTTTACAGTTAAAGGTAAGATTTCTTTTTATCTTAAAATAGTGTTATATTTTGTTCATTGAATAAATTAGATTTCATTATTTAAATAGACTAGCTACAGAATCAACAGATTAGGTAGCCAGTCTATTCTAATTCGAAATTTGGAAATTATTGGTTAAATCATATCTGAATATCTCTATTTTATGTTTTCTTTCAGGATATTTGGGAGTCTATGGAGACCAAGTAATCTGAAGAATTTTTTTTGGGCTTGTTAGCCATATCTATGGTCCATTTTTGTATAAATAGGAATAAACTTTTTTTAGCTTTTAAAGATTTAGTGTGATCTGGGGTGGTTATATTCCCCCTCTATTTTTGTAATCAATAGATGATTATATCTTATCTCATATGATAATATAGTTACCTTTATGAACCCTTTAAAAACTCATATTTTTGTAAGGGAATCATCTTGGTCTGGGGCTGAAGGTGGACAATTTCTTCACGCATTTAGATGGAACATATGTTTACATTTCTGCTTTAGCTCTCTGTAAATGTTGTTTTCGTTTATGGTTCGTTTATCCTGATAATTAAATAATTGTTGATATCTTTTGTCTTCACAAATTATTATGTCGTCAGGATAATATCTTTTAATATCGTCCACATTTTGATGCTTCAAATATTAAAAATAGTGATCACTCGTTCAATCCAAATGATAAGGTTTTTCTTTAATTTTGTTGAATGATTAAAAGCAGATTGTTACAGTTAGATTTATCTTACGTGTAATTGCTTGCAATCACAAATATCACAGCTTTTATTTGCGTCTTATCATTCTGTCATCAAAATCCAACAGTCAATATACTGTTTTGCATTTATTCCAAACAGTTTCAAGGTTCACTGTAGGTTTATCTCTTGGACTGGCTGGCTGGACGTTTTATAATCATACAGATGATTGGATGTATGTCGATTAACTCATTAATAGGTTAGTTTATTTCTATTCATCGTTTGTTTGTTTTTTGAAACTCTTATATGCAATCTGGCTTTGACCGTCTACATATTCCCATTTCATAATATATTTTCGATTTAATCTTATAGATAAATAAAGATAAAAACAAAAATAGTTTATTTGCTTTCTTTATCTTCTTTTGTTAAAATAGCCATCCTTTCATAGATTTTCGTGAGTTTAGATTAAATTTCGCAACTTGTACATCATGCACATAAATTAGATAAACAGATTTGTTGTGTAAATATTATTTAAAATAGTTATATGTATACGTATGTACATATATACTTGAAGTAGTTATTTGTTAGTTTGTTCTTTTTCTTTTATTTGTTTCTTTTAGGACTTTTAGATTGGCCAACGGAGCCATTAAACCCGTCAGAGTGAGTCATACCAAATGTCTTGGGTTATTTAAACAACCCCAGACCGGACTCGTTCTTCCAATTGACGGACGGTCATTTTCGCCCGTCAACAGGTTGGGATAGCCATTTTTTCCAAGGCTTGGAGGACTACCAAGGGTGTGAAGGATATTTCAATTGCTAGTTAGTTCAGAAAGTATTATAAAATTGTGAAGGATATTGAACTGCACCTAGGGTTTGTCATTGACAATGTCGCTTTTGAGAAACAAAGTAAATATTATCTACTTCTTCATTAGTTCCTTGGTACATAATTTATATTCTTGGCATAGAAGGGTAGTTGGAAGTAGCACAGTTCTATTCGCAAATGTGACAAATTTCAATGTTGTTCAACTGATAATCCCTCAAGGGATGATTCTTCTTGCATTTAGAATAAACTATAGATAGTGCCTTCTCTACCTATTTTTTTTTCTTTTGACCTAAAATGTATTGAATTGTGAGCTCAAATAATAAAGAATATTAGTTTTAGAATTATCCAACAAATTACCAATTTTGGCCCGAGCAACTCCTCCTCCAACTGATTTCATGATTCTGACAACAATGTCCCGAGGATCCTTCCCATGTTTTGAACTTCCTCATGAATATATTTTTCATATTACAAGGATTTATTCATAGTCTATCTAAGAAATATCTCCTCCTCCCATTAAATTCAATATGTCTAGACATTCATGATCTTGAATACCTCTTATCAGGATAGTTCAAAAAGTGTCCTTACTGAGTTTATTTTGTTTCGACCTCTGCAAATTGTACTAGAACATTTCCATGTAATCTTCCAAACTTTTATCCTCCTTTTAAGTCATTTTAAACATTTCTTCTCATAGGTCTTAGGCCTTGCAGTAATCTTGATATTTCTTTAAAAATTCTTGTCTCATTTCATCCAAAGTAAGGATGGTATTTCCTCCAAGCCTCGTGAACCAATGAAGAGTTGAATTTTTTAAGGTGGCAGTGATCTAGGAGGATCTAAAACACTCAAAGAGGTGCAAAAGGATATATAAATGCTCAAAATTATATCATCCAAAATTCTCTTTAAAATGACTTCATTACGTAGATTTCGGTGATAGCTTTCCAATGACGCAAAAATCGCCTCAAATGGAGTTTGTATGCAAAAGTTATGGCTAGTCAAAATTTTGGTCAAACATGATCAAAGGTCGAAAATCAAAGAGTGGGTGACACGTGGCACCACTGGAAGGGTGAAACGTGGTTCTTCCATACACATCTATATAGTTGAGTTGACAAGTTGACAGGGAAATGGTACAATTGTAGGTGGACCAATTAAATCTCGACACATGGCATTTCCATACAGGTTTAAATGGACCAATGAGAGACCACCACATGGTAGTCTCCCATTGAACTCTCACAGATATGATTTATCAAAATTGTTATGAGGTTGACCAGAGTTGAACCCTCAACCTCCCATACAACAATCCAACTACTTACCATTATACCATACCATGTGACTTAACATTCATATGGAAAAACTTTTATTTAAGTTTGTGGGTTGTTAATCGGTGGAAAAGGGGGGGTAGGGACTAAGCCCCTGGCCCATGGTTTTGTTTGCATGCCATATAACCAACACTAATATTCGGGGAGGGGGTTACAACTGTCTTCCACTATATCCAAACAACCCATACTATATATATCATATGGTTGCAATAAAACACCAAATGGGTAGAGGTCTGCAGGGGTCAACCCCATGACCTCCTCCCACACATTCCAATGCTCTAACCATTGCGCCCAAGGTGCCTCATGTTACGGGATTCCACCCAACATGTAATTAAGTTCTCCCAAGGTTTTGGATGACAATTAGGGGCCCACGGCCTATTTAAACTGGTGCATAGACCAAGACACACACAGAGTACGAGGTATTGAAGTACGTGAATATGGGTCTCAAAGTGTGTGACGGGGATATCTAGACTTTGCATTTTTCACCGTAATGCATGCCAAATGGTTCCTTGACGAAAGTATGTGAAGTTTATACTCACTTTTCTCGGAATTTCGAGACGAATACGATTGTGCACTATGGTTATGAGTTTGAGCAACAAGTTAAAAGGTCATTTTAAAAACAAAAGAATTTGAGCATTAATAAAGCAGTCTTGATTGGAAGCGAACCCAAAGACATATCCCAATATGGGTGAACTTCGTTAAGAAACTTGTGTATGTGATTTTATTAATTTTGTTCTATTTTTCTCAGTTATCTTGCAAGTTATTTATCATTGAAGTGATTTTGTATAGATAAGTAAATTCACATGTGTTATGCAATTCGTCAAACCATCATTTTTATTTCAAAATCATGTTAGATATTTATGTGTATTGAAAATTAATTAATGTCTAAGGATTTTTTCGGATCAGGGAGGGAATAATTTTGTCTTTTGATCATCTGAAGTATAATCATAACTTATGTACAAGACATAAAAATCGAAAACAAAGGTATCTAGATCTTCATTGGAAATTCCATTGAAATTTGGCAAAGTTGATGGAGAGACATTTTTCATTCGTGTCACTCCTAGGTTATTGATTGGAAACTTGAAAGTCATAATCTATTCACAATTTGAACTAGTTACTTATTCATCTACCATATTGTTTATAGTTGTTACAAAGGGAGGTTCCCCTATGCTATTGATTCCTCAGAATAAATAGAACCCTAGAAGTACTCTGGCTCATGAACTAGATTCTTTTGGAAATCAGGGTCCTGCTAACCACTAGTCATCTCTTTAGTCCATGGTTCACCAGTAGAAATAAACTCTACTTTTTCTACAGAAGAAATTTCTATAGAAACTTCAAAGGTGGATTTCCTTTTTCAATCTAGGAGAGTATTTACCTGAGAACTTTTTCCTTCTTATGATTTTCCTGCAAAATTGTTAGTAGGTCAAGGGGTTCTTACTGTACCATGTCCTTATGCTCTTGGATTTCTAGTTTATCTCATGCATTTATATGCTTCTAGTCTATGTTAAAGAGACTCCATATGAGATGTTACAAAGATGATTTTCGACTTTACCTACAATACAAATCCCCTTATTGTGTGTTATCTAATTCTCAAAACTTCTTAAACCCTTTTGACACCTCCCTGGAAACGACACCAAAAATGACAGGCTTGTTATATACCTTATTATTCATGATAGGGTATGAATCCTACTGGTATATTTAATTGTCAACCCAAGGATGGTATTCTTGCAAGGTATCATGCAAAATATATGCAATAATTTAGAAGCATCTAAGAGGTTGATTTCTAATATGTTGTCTATGCCCTACCTAGAAATCCAATTCTACTTATGATAAAATGAAATTGATTTAAACTATAAGAAAGTGGGAAATTCAACCAAGACAATGTAAATTAATTGAACATATTCTAACAATCAACTACAATACAGGTAGCACGCAATATGATTGATACACATGATGATTCGTAGAAATTGATTCATCAACTATAATTGGAAAGCACACATACAACAATTTGTAGCAATCTTAAATTACACAACAATCTATAGAAATCTAGAATTGGAAATTAAATAGCTAAATTGTGAATAGTATTCAAAGAAATTTATACTAACGAATAGAAACTAACAACACAACACATACCTCTCTAAAGTGTCCCTTCCCCTATA
>JZKD02S2015161.1:329239-342226 GCA_000966675.3 Picea glauca
CTAAGGACTTTGGGTCCCATTCTCATGGATTTTCAGAACTTAACCATGCAATTCGACCAAGGAGGCCACCAATATAAATTCCAAGGCATCACTGTTGGTTCACCTGAGGTCATTAATTCTCATCGCATGGAAAAACTGCTCAAAAAAGGTCATTCTGGTGTCATTGCTCAACTCCATGCCATACAAGCCACAGAGACACCCCTAGTGCCCCAAGACCTCCAATCCCTCCTTTCTAAACATCAAACGGTATTTTCCACTCCCCAAGGACTCCCTCCTTCCCACGGTGTTCATTATCATTCCATTCCCCTTGTCCCAGGAATCCTTCCCCCCAATATCCGTCCATATCGCCACCCCTTTGCACAAAAAAATGAAATTGAAAAAATGGTCCAGGAACTCCTTACTGTAGGCGTCATTCGTCCTAGTACGAGACCTTACTCATCTCTGGTCATCATGGTACTAAAGAAAGAAGGTTCTTGGAGAATGTGTCTTGACTTTCGTGCTCTCAACAGACTGACCATCAAAGACAAATTTCCCATTCCTATCATTGATGATCTCCTGGATGAATTGAGTGGCGCCCAATTCTTTACCAAACTTGATCTTCGCTCAGGCTATCACCAGATACATATGAAAGAGGTCAACATTCCCAAAACCTCCTTTCACACTCATGAGGGCCACTATGATTTTTTGGTCATGCCCTTTGGCTTGTGTAATGCCCCCTCCACCTTCCAGAGCCTCATGAACCATGTCTTCCTCCTTTTTCTCCGTCATTTTGTCTCAGTTTTCTTTGATGATATCCTCATCTATAGAAAAACATGGACAGACCATCTAACTCATGTGTATCAAGTTCTCCAACTACTCTCTCAGCACCAAATTTTCCTGAAACAGTCCAAATGTGCTTTTGGTGCCTCAGAAGTAGAATACTTGGGTCATCTGGTGGGAAAGGATGGCATCAGGGTGGACCCGAAAAAGATTGAAGCTATGCAAGACTGGCCGCACCCAAAGACTCTCAAAATCTTGTGTGGATTTTGGGGCCTAATAGGGTATTATCGCAAGTTCATTAAGAACTACAGAAATATTTCATCACCTCTCACGGCTCTCCTAAAAAAGAACTCTTTCACTTGGACTCCACCAGCTGCTCAAGCTTTTCAAACCTTGAAGATGGCCATGTGCACCACTCCGGTTCTGGCACTTCCCGATTTCATAAAAACCTTTGTGTTGGAATGTGATTCCTCAGGGAAAGGAATCGACACTGTCCTTATGCAAGAGGGTTGACCTTTGGCCTTCACCAACAAGCAACTGTCTGAAAGGAATCTGGGCAAACCCATTTATGAAAAAGAAATGTTGGTGATTCTGCATGCCATTGAGCTGTGGCGTACTTATCTCTTGGGGCAACGCTTCCAAATTAAGACCGACCATCAAAGCCTCAAGTACTTTCTAGAACAACGCATTTCCTCCCAGGAGCAACAAAAATGGGTGACTAAGCTCTTTGGATATGATTATGAGATCATTTACAAGAAGGGCAAAGACAATGTCATGGCGGATGCACTGTCCCAGAAATATGAAGACGAAGGATCCCTTTTTTCTCTTTCCTTCATTGTACCCGATTGGCTCCAAGCTATGCACTAGGACTGGCTTCAAGATCCCAAAAGTTCGCATTTGATCCAGCAACTACAGAACAAGGCTCCGGCTCCCCCAAGGTACTCCTGGCTCAAGTCTTAACCTGCACATAGGTAGATCAATGTATTCATATGTAATAAAGGTCAATATTAGTAAGGCCTTTCAATAAAATAGAATAAGGCATATGTAAGAAGACCTAATAGAAGCTTATGCTTCTAGAAGGATGTTCCTCTAGATGCTTCTCTTAATAGACATATTTAGTATAAATAAGGGTCGAGGGTATGAAAACCCTAGCTTGGAGATTATTGTAACAGAGCGTTGCTCGACTGGAGGTTGCCCCCTCGAAGAGGCCTGTGAACATTGCTTTCCAAATCAAAGTGCTATTTCAGTTGTTGTTCTCATATTATTTATGTGTTATTGTGGATGATTATGCTGGTTATATTACTGTTATTCTGCCATTCCTAGCATTTTATTTTTGTTCTTTGTATTTATTAGATTTGGTATCTTGCATGGAATGTCTTGCTGAAATCTAGAAAAACCAGAATTGGTTGCTCAGTGATCTTCTTCTTCAATAGGTTGAAGCTCTTCTCTGCTTCCTCCATCCAGTGAAAATATTTATGTATTTTCTTCACCGTATCCATCATTGGTACGCTAATTCCACTAAAGTTTCGGATAAATTTCCTGTAGAAGCTAGCAAAACCATGGAAGCTTCGTACTTCAAATACACTCTTCGACGATGGCCAATTCTTAATCGCCTCTATCTTTTATGGATCCATTTTTAGCTCATTTGCAGAGATAACAAAACCCAAATAAACGAGTTATGTTCTCATAAATGACGATTTCTTCATATTAATCAACAATTTCTCCTGCTGTAATCTCCTCATTATTGCAACTAAATTCTTTAAGTGCTATGCTTCTATCTTGCTGAAAATTAATATATCATCAAGATATACAATGACAAATTTCCCTATGAAATCCTTCAGGACTTCGTTCATCAACCTCATGAAAGTACTGGGTGCATTCGTTAAGCCAAATGGCATGACAAGCCATTCATATAGCCCTTCATTTGTCTTGAATGTTGTCTTCCATTCATCACCTTCTCTCATTCTGATATGATGATATCCGCTTTTCAAATCAATCTTTGAAAAAAACTTTGCTCCACTCAAGCAATCCATCAAGTCGTCCATCCTTGGCAATGGAAATCTGTATCTGATGGTAATCTTATTGATTTCCCTTGAGTCTGTACACATTCTCCAGCTTCCATCTTTCTTTGGGTTGAGCACTGTCGGAACAACGCATGGAATCAAGATTTCTCGAATCAATCCTTTGTCCATTAAGTCCTGGACCTGTCTCTTAACTTCTTCATTTTCCTGCGGCGTCAACCTGTATGCAAATTTGTTTGGTAAACTGGCTCCAGGTATAAGATCGATATTATGGCTTATACTCTTGATAGGTGGCAACGAACAAGGTAGTTCGTCCACTACTATATCAGCAAACTCTCCCAGCAACTCCTGGATTTCTTCTGGTAAATCATCTATTCCCGTACTGGTCAAAACAATTTTGGGCTTCCTGACCACAATAAATTGTGTGTCTTCCTTCTTCTTAACCTAATCAAGAAGTTCCTTCCCACTCATGAGAAGTACAGTGTTGCTCATCTCTATTTTCACTTCTTTATCCTTAATCAATAGCAACATGTGAGTCCTACCATTTTTTTCCAGGGTGTATGTGTTCTTTCTCCCATCGTGAACTACATTTCTGTCATATTACCACAGTCTACCCAACAATAGATGACAAACATCCATGGGAATGACATCACATAATATTTCATCTTTATATCCTCATATTTTAAATTCAACTAAACATTGTTTAGTGACATTTACCTGATGTCCTTTTTGTAGCCACGAAACTCTGTATGGGCTTGGATGTACAACAGTCTCCAATTCTAGATTTTCTACCATCTCTATGGATACGAGATTGTTTGTGCTACCGCTGTCCACTATGACTTTGCATACTCTATCCTTAGTTTTGCAAGCAGTCTGAAACAGATTGTTTCTTTGGGCTGGGTTCTCTGCCTCCTTCTCCGGCTTCAAGAGAACTTTCCTCATCATCAAAGATCTTCCACCCTTAGCATATTCTACCTCAAGATTCCATCCTTGAGCTTCAACAATGTGAGTTTCACCACCATATTTCTTCCTATTTGGACACTCATAGGATTTATGTCCAATTTTTCCACAGACGAAGCATTTCACTTCACCTCCTCTGCCTCTCCCTCTTCCTCTAGCTCGAGGAAAAGTATTTCTATTAGCATATTGCCTTCCTTGTGAGCTTCCTCCTCTCTCAGTTTGAGGTTGAGGTTTCTTCCCCTCTTCTTTAGGTTTCTGAGTTCTATCTTGGGTAATTGTCTTGCCTCTACTTTGACTTCTGCCTCGGCCTCTTTGACCTTGCTTTCGGCTCAGCTTCTCTTCGGCTTTCAGAGCCATCTGATAAGCATATTCCACATTTCGAATGGTCATCATGCTCATCTCATCTTGAATGTCATATCGCAGACCATTCATGTACCTAACAACTTTTTTATCATCGCTTTCCCGATGACCTGCTTTGATGTTTATCCTATAAAATTCTTCATTGAATTTCTTCACGAACATCAACTTTTGTCTCAAATTTTTCATCCTCCGAAACAAAGTAATTTGATAATCCTGGGTATAAATTTGGCTTTCATCTTTGCAACCCTTCTATCCCAGCTTTTGATTTTCTGCTTTCCCTTGCAGCGTCTGTCAGCCTGCAGTTCATCCCACCATAGTGTTGCATGCCCTTTAAGTCTAGTAACGACATGTTTGACTTTCGTGTCTTCCTCGACATCCTTGTAGTTGAAGTATTTGTCTAGAGCTCTAATCTAGTCTAGAAGTTCTTCAACATCCAAGTTTCCCTCATACACTAGAATGTCCATTTTTTCTCTGGCACCTATCCTTGCAACAACCCTGAATAGGCGTTCATCTGTAGCATCTTCGACTGCAACTTCTTCTCCTTCATTTCCAACTTCATTTTCACTTCCAGCCTCGCTGATATCCGCAGCATTGACTGTGCAACTCTGTGTTGTCTCCATAGCATCAAGACTGGCACGTAATTCGCACATTTCTCTTTCCACTGCCAGATCAGGTATTTGCCTGTCTCTTCTTCTCGATGGCATGGATGTAAAATTTTCTCCCTTCTCTTTGCTACAGAAAGAAAAGAATTTTTTCTTGCTCTAATACCACTTGACACAGACCCCCGACCCTCTGGCCGAGATCCACTCACGATCATTCTAAATTCTCCTTGAGCCAAAGAGGCTCCCTCGGATCTCATTGGAACCTCACAAATCTGATCCACAGGTCCTTCATAAAAACTTGCCATGCACAACTTAACACCAGGCGCCAGCCTTAAACCTCCATGCAACCACAACTGGGCCTTAGCGCAAGCGCCTCTTGCAACTCGCGAGTTCATGAGTCGATGACCTTGACTCCTCTTTCTCCAAACCTTTGATACATGAGAATGCGATACGGGTATGGCTCATCCTTGTTAGCGCCTTCCACACATAACCACCGGCTAGGGCTAAGTGCTAGCACTACTCGCAACTCACAACCTCGCGAGTTGGAGTGTTGATCCCTCGTGCTCCTCCTTTGTGAATCCCCGAGACACAATAAGTTAACAATGGGTTGACTCCTTCCCAGGCGACGTGTGTCCTCCGCCTGTCACCTGCTTTCACTTTTCTCTGGGCGCTTGTTGTTATGCCACCTATCAACCACATGGTCCCCACCTCGGATGTGACCCATGTTCGCACGAGTCCTTGGCGCTCGGCACTTCGTGACTTCACAGTCAAAAAGAAATTCTTTCAACCTCCAAACCCCCAATACACGATACCTCGCGAAGGTTCTGATCCAATGGTTCTCTTGTGGCTTAGATCCAACGGTCTAGATCTCCTTCCCTACTCCTCGCAACTCTGCAAGATCCAATGACTCTCACAACTTTGGCACTTCCTTCACGAAGGTCTCTCATCGTCCATTCACTCTTCTCAAGGATCTCGGGCCAAAATGACTTGGCATCCTTCCACTTGAAATTGACTTCTGCGATATGATTTCGACCTCCGTCTCCCTTTGAACACTTCAAAGGTGTTATCCCTTCTGAGCTTTCACTTGCAAACTCAAGCCTCCAAAAAGACCCATGCTCATACTCCTTGCGGAAAAATTTCAAATAACCTCTGGTTATTTGAGTCTTTGACCCTGTGCACTCCTTGCAACAGTAGTCCTTCAACCTTCACCTTAGTTGATAATTTCTAAGGCTTCAACCAGCCTGCGCACACCTTGCACGGCTCTGTGCTTCTCCTACACTTCTGCTGGTATGAGAACAATGATATCTCTCCTAATCTTTCTGAGATAAAACTCAGACCCTCTTCAATGCACACCTTGCGGACGTTCACTGCACTCCTTGCAGGAATTCTTAGGAAGAGAAACAATTGAAACTCATTCCTCTCCTCTCTCAGACTTCATACACTCAACATGAAATCATACACACAACACAAAATTGTAACAAATGCGTAACAGAGAAACAAATCACTGTAAGCATACCATTCAACTAATGTAAACAGTAAGCATCATAACACCATGAAAATTGAGTCAAAGCTCCATATATTAACTCAAGTGTTCATGTACATGGGTTCTTCTCTACATCTCTCTGCTACAGCTCTACAGCTTATGAAATCTGAATGATAATATGTTCCTGCTACCATGATACAAGGGTGAGGATGTCTATATATGTTTTCCCTCCTATGCTTCTAAATTGTATAATCTATTAAATCAAATCTACCTGCTTTCATTAAATAGACTTAAATGCCTATTACATTCGATAGATGAGAGTAATCGCTCAAGATCTATTCATAACTCCAAGATATAAATGTAAGTACGCTTACCCTAGCTATTACATTAATATTCACTCCTTATTTTTTCAAAACATTTCAAAATGTGTGCTGGTGATTTTCCAGTTGTCTTCCTCCTTTATGCTTGCTTGGTTGGCTGCGTACGATTCTCCTCCATCAATAGTGTAAGGATCAAATATAGACCATTTATTTGGTTCTAAGAATCATGCTAACCATTATATCAATCATCGTGAAAGGTCAAACTTCAAAATACTAGATGAAAGAGAAAACGCCCAAAGGCCGAAGTCTTGAGTACTAGGTTCCAGCCCCCGGTCACAGGTTACGAACACATAAGTCGTGAAGCGTTGGGAACATCTCTTAAAATTGATAATCCTATGGTTTTTCACATATGGTCATATGTAAATGGTTTGAAGGAAGTGCCTCATACAGATTTAATTCAACAGAGAGTTAACACCCGAACAATACAAAGAATCAGTAAAAGATTGAGTATGATATGTTGGTAAATTGAGAACGCAGTAGAATTGTAACATACCCGACCACCCAGAGGCTAGGTTGTGCCACTTAAATAGGCTGCAAAACACCCAACCACCCGTAGGCTAGGCACGATGTAGTCCCAAGACTCAGTTCTCTGATCTCTAATTCGAAGACAAAGAGTTTCTCAACAATGTTAGGAGCATGCACACCACATGCATAAGACAAGATCCATACCACAACATAAAATAGATAAACATCGTGCCATGCAAAACAAATAACTAGCAAACAGGCACATTAGAATACATATCTCAAAGATAATTAAATACACAAAGGAATACATTAGACAGAAAACAAAAAGAACACTTATCTTTGTAAGTAAACATTCACCAACGGGCTGCAGACTAAGGATGTTCCTCCCAACCATAGACGTTGTTGTTCATTTACTCTCAACAACAGGTCACCCCCGAGACAGGGATATGAATCCACAAGGATGGGTCCTAGGCCAAGTCTAAATACATAGTAGTTGGCTAAGTAGCTCTCATATTTCCCAATCTCACAGAAATCCTAATTTCCATCTCTCTTCCCCCCTAAGCCTGCACAACCCCAAGAAATGAACACCTTTATCTGTCATGCAGACCCTGAGGTTGTTCCATGTAACACCCTATTTCCCCCAGTTTGTAAAAATAACTGGACTGGCCAAGAACTATGGAAAACTCATAAATGTGAATATGTGATGTAAATGGACCTTGAGGAAAAGGTCAATAAATGTGAATAACATTATGAATTTTATTACAGGACTACTGAGAGGGGATGTGAAGAAAAAGAGACCATGATGGCAGTGGAAGGCACCTGGAAAGGTGGCGTTAACTTCCACCAAGAATTAATACCGTATTTGGACTCCACTAGCCCGGAGAACCAAAAGTGGCTCGTTGTCCCCGAATTAAATGTCTTGCAGGCTGGCAGGTTGATGGCTCCTCATGAATTAATGAGGGATGGGGAGGTGAACCGCCTATCCGTAGAGCCATCATGACTGACCAGCGTGAGGGAAATCGCGCCACACGCAACCTCGCAAGAGGATAAGGCGTGGGGTGGAAGCGATTGGGGGGCAGACGCGAGGGGAGAACTCTGGCATTATGCAGAGTGAGTGATAGCAGAGAGGAAGGATTGCAACCTTCACTCCTGGTCACTGGAAAACAGAGACGCAGTCTCACAGCATCGTGGTCTCGGCTCGGGGGTGGCTAGTGGTAAATCCGTTGGGAGTCACTAAGCCTACGGTTGGGTGGAAACAAGCACCCCTCTCAGCAGTTGCTTGACCCCTAGTGCTATTTCTGATAAGTGTTTTTCCTCTGGCATCTTGAAATATATATATATATATATATATATATATATATATATATATATATTTTTATTTTGATGGTTATGCCCATAAGCTGTGAAACTGTGAATGATTTCATTATAAGAATGTCTATATGGTATTTTGATCAGTAATAGTAGTTGTATATTTGTATGGAAGGACTATGTATGGCTTATGTGCTCATGAATCGTTATTTATATGTGTACTGATCTAATTCAAACTTCACGTCTGGTTCTCGGGTGGATGATACCCTTATCTGCCTCCGATAGTACCCTGGGTGAACCTCCCCATAGAGATACTCTCCTTGAAAATCCCATCAAGAACCAGGAAAGAGAATGTGAAGGCGTAAGGCCTTAGTAACCCTGCATGAAGAGGAATGACCCTCTTGAAAAACCCGAGATGGCAGCATAAGGATGAAGTAACGAATCGACAGATGAGATCCCGTCGGGAGATCTGTGGTCACTCACGACCATCATATCGGAGGAATAAAATGGGGTGTTAAGTGCCTTAACCCTGATAGGTATTGATCGATGGACGAGATTTCATTGATAAATCGGTGGTCACTCATGACCGTTAGATTTGGTAAGAGGAAGCTGGAAAGTTAAGTGCCTTAACCTTGATAGGTTGTGAACGACGGACAAGATCCCGTTGGGAAATCTCCTGTCACACACGACCGTTAGATTGGTAGGAGAAAGTAGGGTTTCAAACGCCCTACTACTTAGTTTCTCTATGAATTCATGGATAGCGAAGAGATCGAGACCGTAGATCCCCAAGGTCCATGAGAATATCTGGACCGTGGATCTCTCCATGTCTAGGAATTCGTGGGAGAGCCTGCAAGTTAGGAAGTTGTCTAAGCCGTCAGATCTTGGCTGAAAATCACGACAGTCGTTGGATCTATCAGGAGTTACCCGAGGGTTAAGACCCCAGTGTATAGGGGCGAAAAACCCTAGAATAGATCTAAGCCATCCGATTAACGGAGGCCACGTGTCAAGAGATCACCCATTTCGAGAAACCGGGAGTTGAGAAATCGAGAGTCCTGTTGACATGAGATCGAGACTTTCCATTGTGGAAATCCCAGGATGGATCTAGGTCATTCAATTGATGGAGGCCACGTGTCGTGAGATCTCCCATTTTGGGAAATCAGGAACTGCGAACTCGGAAGTCCTAGCGACAAGGGATCGGGACTTTCCATGGTGGAAACCCCATAGTAGTCGTGGACCGTCTGATTTAAGGAGGCGATGTGTCGAGAGATTACCTGTTTCGGGGATCAGGGATTCGGGAGTTCCGTTGACAAAAACTCAGGCTCTCGCCTTGAGAAATCCCGACCCATAATGTCGAGACGTTAGCATGTGGCTAAGTTCTGATGAATGGACGAGATTCCTTCAGGGAATCTCAGGGTCTGTAACGACCGTCCGATGTGAGGAAGAGATGTCGGCTTTAAGCTAGGGCGTGAATGCACTTTAAGATAAGTAACGAGCAGATCTGGACGGCCAGAGTCCACCTGCCCATATCTTCGGCTGAGGTCTCATTCCGGAGCCCCCTTGTCATTCTTCCTTTAGCGGTGGGGAGGGGGTCCGGAATTGGATGCGCAACTCTCGAATGGTCGAGATTAATTCATCACAATCAACGGTACTCAGGTGGATTCCAGACCCCCCTTTCCATTCTTCCTTTAATGGGGGGGGGTATGGAATAATGTGGTGTGTGAAGTGGGCTCCCCCCTCCTGTCCTATCGACTACCGTGTTGCACTTCCCCCTCTGCCACCTGTACTCCACTTAACCGTGTGGCGGGGCCTGTTTGCATTGGTTGTTCTCTAGCCTTGTTGGGATCCGTCCCTATTGGTTGGTCTCTAGCCCTGTCGGGGTTCAGCGGTTGCAAAGTCGAACGATTCGACATTACTGTAGCACCGAGGCACAAAATACAAATAGGCACTATGTTTATTTGAAATGTGATCGTGACCCACGATCACATGGAAACGGAGAGAGAGAGAAAGAGCCAGCTTATGATGGGCCTCCATGGATATTTAGGGGTTCTGATTCGGCAGAAGACCAGAAAAATTTGATTTAGGTAGTGGGTATGTGACATTCCATTTCTCTTCAAGGCTCCAATGCTACTGGTAAGGAAATATCCCTACTAGAAATTCCAAGGACTCTCAGCTATGCACAGTTCCATCTGAACTGACATCAAGTTCATGCACATAGACATCCATTCCCTCCTAGAATGATCAGTAAATCAGTACATCCATTCAACGATGGCTCTCCTCTTCCTACCATTTGTTTCCATGCTCAGCCTAAGAGTACACGAACTAGACGTAGTGAGTGAAGAGGAAGAAGAACAAGTGAACCAATGAGAAGAGGATGAACCAAGAGAAGAACGACCCCAAAACAACTTCCAAGGGATGTTTAAATAATTACATGAAGACAAGAGCCACGTGGCCTCCCTCCCAAGAAGCTCACGTAAACCCCTCTTCTCCATAAATCAATTATGGGTAAATAAAATAATAATAACAAGACTTAGCCCCTCAATCCCCCTCTCTCGTGGAATCATAGCCCCCTATCTCTTTTGTCCTTGACGGTCTTCCAACCAATGGTGTATTTTATTAATCTATAGTAAGTGTTACATTTCCTAGGCACTATGGCCCCTTTTCAACTTTACCGGCTCACCAGCCTAAGTCATATTTACATAATACATTATAGTTTATAAGGTTGATAAACGAGATGTTACATCCCCCTCCCCTTATTTTGGCATTGTCCTCAGTGCACAACACCATTCCAATGTTATTAACATTACAATTCCAGGCCCTCTGGCCTTAATTCACACAGGAAATCTAGCCCAATCTTATATATATAGGCACTCTGGCCTAAAACATGTATGCATAGGCATTCTGACCCAAAACATGCATGATGATCTTCAGAATTTATATTTCTGGCAATAGTTCCAACCAACAAGCTCTCCTTCCCTCTCAGCCATGCAAAACCCAAAGAAATGAAACCCTTTCTCTGCCATGCAGTCCCTCAGGTTGTTCCACTTCTCCCCGGCTTCAGTGCACTCAGCCAGGAAGTTCCAGAGTTGTGGGTTCCAGAACTCCAGTTGTAGCAAGTCCATTAGACTTTCTTCCTTCCATGCCTTTGTCATTTAGTTGCTCCAACATCACCTTCTTTTCTCTCATATTCTCATACTTTTCTAGATCTTCAACATTCATCGTTTTCCTACAATATTTAAAATTAGCGAGCATGTCAGTTCAAAATTTGTGCATAAAATTCTCATTATTTCTCATATTGTAAGAGTAAATTTTCATAATCCAATACAATACTTATCTATGTGGTTCATGGATCTGCATCCATATGGTTGTCTCATTAACTTGGCTCATTGTTTTCCTTGATGTACCCATTGTGTGCATGACGCCAATCAAGAGCTATCAAAGTCTCCTCTTCCTCGTGGTCACTCACTTTCCAGGCCCAACCTCGAGCATCCCCTTTTTTGTTATGTAGTCCCTCAGGCGATCCATCTTGCCTAACCATGATTCTCTTGCACAAGAAGTTTTCTAGGGACACAGGGTTCTCATGTCACAACAATAGCCTTTTCCATGCTTTCCAACTTGCATATCCAACATCTCATCTGTATTATACATATACAGTTGGTGGGCTCTAAAGATGTCCTAAAATATTACCTCTATGCATCATCCAAAGGTAGGTGCTGGAACAAGCGTTTTACTTGTCGCCTACGTAGGTTCTTACCTTCCGTTTTCAATACCCGTCCTCCAGAGATGTAACCCCTGCAAAGGGACAACAATTGTAACAAAAGGAACGACAATTGTTCCATTCAAATAAACATCACTACTTGCAAAAGGAACAACAATTGTGACAAGGGAACGACAATTGATATATTGGGACGAACTATTGTTGTATTAATTGAATTGTAGTACTTTCCCAACTATCTAATTTGTCAATCTGAGGATCGTAAACTTATGAAGCACATGCAAAGTATATGCAAGATTGAAGCGGGACTAATCTAATCTAATGTTTAAGCTACGAATGGAATTGAATCATTAAGCTAATGCAGGAAATTGAAACACATGACTTGGAATTGCGTAAATGAAATTAATCTAGGAATGGAAAATTGCATAAATGAAATTAATCTAAGAATGGAGAACTACATGAAGGAATAAGAAAATACAACATGTGAAGAGTTGAATGACAGAACAACATATGTGAGCTCACGCCAATGAAGCAATCTTACATTATAATAATCAAATCAATCTTCATAACAAAATAATGAAAGTGTGAAAACCAAATCCATGAATCAAAGCTAAGAATCCCTTTCTTTCAAATCCAAATGACTACCATTAATGACTACTCTAATTCTCTACTTGATTACTACTCTAATTCCATCCTATAATTGAATTCTCATGAAGAGAGAGCACTCTCTTTTATACATGAAATCCTTGAATATAACATAACCATATCATAATTATGGATCCACTTTTCTCTCAACCTATTTCCCATTTACAAAATATAATCCCTTCAAATCCTCACACATATCTCTCATATATCTTGGATAAGATATTCCAACCAAATCTCCATGATCTTCTCCTTGTAATGGGCTTGAATTATCTCCTCAAATATTGAAATGGTG
>JZKD02S2015161.1:433987-450724 GCA_000966675.3 Picea glauca
AAGAACAGAATAAGTCAAGAAGCCTTAGATAATGAAGAAAGAAGAAGAGGTTGAGAAGATTGAAGAAGAAGTTGTCACATTGAGAAGTAAAATCGTCAAGCTCAACAAGAACGTTTAAGAGATAGAAACATCCACATCAGTTATAGAGAATGAAGAGAAGCACTCAAGGTTGCTAGAAAAGAAGAATGAAGAAAATAGAAAGAGTTATGCAGAAGTACTCAAAGGAAGGAATCATGGTCAACCAGAATCTAAGAAAACTATTGAAGATACATATTCAAGAAGATCATTCATGTTCAAGCCATAAAGAAGATTCAATCATGATCATGATCATTCAAGGAAGAAATTCAGAAGGACTACACCAAAAAGAAGATAATTCACTCCCAGGTATGCAAATTTATTTTATGGTCATTGTTTTTATTGTACTAATTTTGGACATAAGGTTGCAGATTGTAGGGATTATAAAATAAATGTTCAAGCAAGAAGTGCATATGTGGCCCCATGTAACATTGAATGTTACAAATTTCATAACTATGGACACATATCTAGTGATTGTATAAGCATGATCGATACTTCCATGAAAGAGAACATTGATATCAGATATAAGAAAGTATGGATAAGAAAACACGAAGAACAAGTGAAGAAAGACCAGGTCCTGGAGATTGCAAGATTGGAAATAAAACAAGATGAAGAAAATTCTACAAAGAAAAAGAAATATGTCAGATATAGAAAGGTTTGGAGAATAACTGAAAGAAAAGAAGGACATGTAAATAAGGAACAGGTTCAAGAGATTGTACTTTCAAGCATTGTAGTGAAATATGAATCCACAGACAGAAATAAAGAAGTCAGAGCTCAGAGAGATGATGACTCTACTAATGAAGATGATGATGAATCTACCAATGAAGATGATGATGAATACACATCAGATAAGGAATTATTTTGAGCCATCTGGCTTAGAGACTCCCAGGTAATATGAATATTAGATAGGGGGAGTCTATGTGATAGATGTGATAGACCAAAGAACCATCCTTTGAGAATATTGCAGAGTTTGAGAAGACAAAACCAGAGCAGTCAATTAGCAGAAGTACAATTTGATGGATTAATCAAGACTTCATGATAGTATAGTGATAAATGGTTCAACATTATGGACAGTTGTGAAAGTATATTCTTAGACAGTATGGATGAGAGCATGGATTCATTGATTGGTTCAAAGAGTAGTTCAAAGACAAAGGAACATCATCATAATGTATGATAATTACATAGGAAATGGCTCGAACAATGCTAATGGATTCCAAACTGATAGATATTTTTTGGACACATGCAGTGCATGCAACAGTTCACATTTAAAACAGAGTAATGATCATAAACAACAATGAAAAAACTCCCAATGAATTATGGAAAGGAAGCATAGACAACAACCTCTACATCAAGAAATTTGCAAAGGATATGCAAAATGAATTTGAAATGTCATTACTTGGAGAACTATCCTTCTTTCTGGGTCTTCAGATATTTCAAAGAAACCAAGGAATTTTTATTTATCAAACTAAGTATATTAGAGAAATGCTAAAGAGGTGCAGAATAGAATATTGCAAACTAGTTACCACTCCTATGCAAACCATTTGCAAGTTGAGAAAATATGATGATTCAAATTCTACAAACCAGAGGCAATACAGGTCAATGATTGATAGCTTACTATATGTGACAACATCCATACCAGATGTAATGCAGGCAGTTGGACAGGTGGCACAATTTCAAGCAGCACAAAAGGAATCACATGTATTAGTAGTAAAGAGTATTTTTGGATATCTCAAAGGAACAGAAGAGTTTGGATTATGGTATCCAAAAGGAAAGGATCTATCACTTATTGCCTACACAGATGAAGATTGAGAAGGTTGCATTGATGACCAACAAAGCACCAGTGGAGCAGCGCTCTACTTGGGTGAGTGTTTAGTATCATGGCTAAGCAAGAAACAATCATCAGTATCCTTATCTACAACTGAGGTAGAGTATATTGTAGCAGCAGGATGTTGTACACAGGTTTTATGGATGAAACAAACTCTGACAAATATACAGGTTGAGTATGATGATCCCATTCCAATATATTTTGATAATACAACCACCATCAATATCTCAAATAAATCAGTGATGCAACACATTCCAATCAAGTATCACTTTCTGCGGGAACATGTTACAGAGAAGAACATCAGAGTTGAATATGTGGGCACAAAAGAACAAGTGGCAAGCATATTTACAAAACCACTTACACGGGAAGCCTTTGAGTATCTATGCCAGAGACTCGGAGTAATTCTACTCCAAAATGAATTATTTTGAATGATTTTCTTATATGTCTTAGATTTACACAAGGAAGCACCATAAAGAGGAAAGTTTAGGTTGGAAGATCAGTTTCAAGAAGACTTCAGTCAGGGGGAGTATCCCCATGGACAGTTCAGTTAGGGGGAGAAACCCCATATGTAAAGATACATTTTCCATTGATGACAAAGGGGGAGCTATTTATCATATTCGGGCTTAGAGAAAGAGCATAGAGGCATGGTTCTATTGATCACTCAAAACACCCTAAAAATCCTATGTCAAATTCTACTTTTTGGGTACCACTTGATCTTTTTCACTGTCTGATTTGACTTCATTGTGAAAAATGTTGCCTTTGCTTATCATCTTGGCTCTCATTAATTCTTTCAAAGTTTGCTTGAATCTATGAAAACTAATGACTTAAAAGGCCTAACCTTTAAATAAATAATCAACAGCCAAAACATTTCACCCGATGGGCCCAAATTCGGCATTAGAAGGGTTTAAAAAATGAAGCAAAATCACTCAAAAAATCTAGTCACCGAGCGTCGATCTTCATCGGCATCGGCATCGGAAAAAGGAAGTTTTATTTTGCGACTACCATCACACAAGGATATTGCCAACAACTAATCTCCTTCGGTGTCAGTAAAATGCGAAAAGAGTATATGTTAACAAAGAAAGAAATTATATCACCAATGGTCGATACTCGACGCACTTAGTGAAATGGAGAAGACCAAACCACGACCAACGTTCGGACCACACTACAAGTTTTTCTCCAATCGCGGACTCTCAAAACGTTTCGGCATTGGGAGTTTTGAGCATGCTAACCCAAAGGAAAATACGCGATAGGTTTATCCTCGATCATCGATCCCCAACACCTTTTTGGCATCAGCAATCCCAGGTTTAGTTTAAGAATGCATAACTGGAGGAAGGTCCCAACTCCAACTAATATTCATGAGTTGAGTCACTAGTTTCATTTTCCACGTGTCCCAAGCCAGTTTTTCCATGTCAGCACTGTACGATGACATTGATCGACATCGGAGGTTTTGTACAGAAGAACATCATCGAAAACACCCATAACACATTGTTGACTCCCGATCCACCCACTAGGAAAGCGACACGATGGGAAATTTTAGTGCTAGATACATTGCGATCCAGAGCATTTAAGGGAATAATTGATTCCAAATCTCACATTAATTTCTAATTCGTGCATGAATCAAAAGTATTGTTTGAATTTACCGATATAACACATCACCCTCCGTTCCTCCGTCGTCAACAGATAATGAATTAAATTGCAGAGATTTGGTGGTAGATTTGTTTGAATGTCATTCATCACCTGAATTAATTGGTTGATACGATCGGTAAGTTCTTCCCCATTAAATCCTCTTGAGCCATAGTAAACAAGATCATTATGTGTGCAAAGGAGTTTCAGAGCATCCATAGAAGCGAGACGAGCTCAAGCCCCCCATGAGTATCAAACTACAAAGTTTAGCAAGCATTACAGGTATGTACCAGTCTAGAATTTCTGTGTTTTCACTTCATATATACAATATTTCTCTGTGAACGGGACCTAAAGGATTTTATTTTGATTTGCAAGAAAAATTCCTCCAAGAAATCCAAACACTAGGAGATCATTAAGAGAGCCTAAGCTAAAGGAACCAAATGTGGGAGAAGGCTCGTCCCCAGTGCCAGCAAAACAATTAGAATTTTCTCCAAGGCCTAAACCAGTCATCAGAACGTACACCAAGAATATTTTCACTCAACCTCCAATCTTTGGAGACACAGAGGAAAACACAGGGGGTAAGGCAGTATTCCCACACTGGGGAGAAATCTTCAAGAAGATCAATAGGGAAGAATTCTCGGAACATATCCCGCACAGCGACCCAGATATGAGGAAGCTCGATGACGAAGTCTTTCCGAACATTCGAAGATCATACTTGCACATGGTGGAAAGAATAACTCCAGTGATCCCCTGCATAGAAATCCTAAAGTGGCTCATCAACCACATAGACATATAGAAGTGTTTGATTAATGATGTCAATGGAAAGTGTGTCAGGGTTTTCCTTCCAGTAGAGGTGCAGAATTATTACAATCATAGAGACCCAGAAGAATGACTGAACATTGATTTCATCGTCAACTTTTATGAGAATCACAACATCGGTTGGGTGATGGCTTCGTGGTGGAGAGAAGATAAAAAATACACCAATCGAACCTCTCGTTGGTACCAGAAGGACAACTTAAGGGAGTCGTATATCTATCTAATGGCCCTCATCTGTCGATTATATGGGGAGAAATATTTTTCTAGGTTCCAAGAGGCTTGGATGCCTCTAGCTTACACTATAGCCATTTCTGGGAGAGTTTTTAACTGGGGTTCCATCATTTCAAAATAGCTGAGCATTTGCATTCAACAGGCTCGGACGTTGAAGGAAGGAGAGACTCCATCCTTCTACATGGATTTGTATTTGTTGGCCATCATGTGCACCAGAAATGTCTTTGTTGGCTTGAATTTGAGTTGGCACACCTCATAACTCCTGGTCCATGTATATTTCAGCATCTTATGGGAGAATGGGTAAAAAAAATCCTACTCCCTCATCTACAATTAATTCATTGTTGGCATCCATTTTATCCTTTTCAAGAAAGAGTGTCCAAGGCTATCAGTTGCGGCGAAAAAGGTGATAGAAAAAGTAGGCCACTGGTATTTGGAAAAACGTGATACCTACATCAAGGTATTCGGGGCCAATGGAGCACCTCATCTCCTAGAAGCACATGTTCCTGACCAGCTTATTGTGGGGGAAATTTGCTACCAAACCATCATGCAAGGTTACAATGCTACCCTAGTGAAAGATAATAAGTGAGCATTTATACCCTATGGATTCCATATAGGTTTCTACCTAGTAAAAGACACTGATCAAGAAAAGCAGGAAGGACTGAGCCAATTGGAGTTCTAATTCCAGACTAGTCATTTCCGCAAACATGACCCAAGGGGTTTAGTTTTGAATCATGCATCGCAAGTGTCGTCCTGCTTGCCATACACCCATGAAAAATTCAAAGATGGGGTCTTCACCGAAAATTCCCAATACTGGGATGAAGTGGTGGAAAGGATGGTCGACTCCAGAATGACCAAGTTTAGAGCCATTAGCCTAGATGAATAGGAAACAATCATAGAAAAATCAGCTCAAGGAGCCCTCAGGGCCAAAGAAGAAATGATAGTGGTCGAAGTAGAAGAATCCCCCCAGGTAGCAGCTGAAGCAACAAAGATTCCCTAGGGAATCTCGGTGCAAGATAAAATCTCCCTCAAAGCTCAAGATGCATGGAAGAGGGTGTTACTCATGATAGAAAATGTGCAGCAGATAATGGATCAGCTACAAAATGACCCGAATATCATAAATATGCCAAGGCTCCCTGCCGACAACCTAGATGAAAGCCAGACGGGACCAAGCATCCATGAACTCATAGACCTTGATGAAATTGTTGGGTTAGATGACCCTGAATTCACAACGCCATCGGTTAGATCGTCGACAGGTGTTTTGGATCAGCTAGAGATCGTCGAAGCATCACAAAGGACCAGTGCATAAAACCCCCTAAGTGAGTTGATAAAGATATATGATGATGATGAGAGCCCAGGGGTATCTCTTGGGACCCTTGTGCATGTCGAAGAAGAAAAGGGACCTAAGAAGACATCTTCTCTTGTTCCTGACGCTCAAATTCAGGAGGCCTCACAGAAAGAAAAGGAAGTCGAAATTGTCCTAAACATTAAACTGCTCGATGTGCCAGGGACCAAAGAAAACAATCTCAAGGGTGAGCTAAGGTCGGACGAGCCAAAGGAAGGAGACCCACAGCAGGAAATCGACGTCTTAGCGGCCGATGAACAAGTAAGTATTGATTCTATCCCCAAAACTTCTATTTCATTCGGCACTCAAACCTCTGATGAGAGAAATACATAAGTCGAGCCTTTGAAGCACAACGAGGAAGTTCAAGAACCCAATCATGAACAAGTATACACCATTGGAAGTCTAGGGAATACACTCACATGGGGGGATCAACAAATTCCCGAGCCCATGGATGAATTATCTGACATACATGCCATAGCTTATGATAGGAAAAGGAAAGATATCATCCAGATGACCACCAAGAAGAGGAGGATCACTTTAGATCGCTCCATCCTCATCACTACAGAGGAGCAGCTGATCAACACAGGACATGATAAGACGTCTGAACTCATCAACACGGGTATGGAAATCACAGATGCCACCCTGGACAGATCTAAAAGACATGAAAAGGAGATGGCCTCCACCCTAAAGGAAATAGAACATGTGCGCCACTTGGATAAGTATTATCATGACACCACACAGTCCACGATGTACCTCAGGAGTGAATTCAAGGAGGCCTATAGAAATATCAAATATGAGCAACACCTATTCACTGCAAGGATATTTGAGCTCCAGGAGGACACCCTCATGGCACTTGTGATGTGAAAATATATGGAGAAATGGTACGAAAAAGCACAGCAAGCCGTCGAGAGATTCAACTACATTGGTGCAGTCCAACATGGCCAAGATAAAGAAGAACATGACATTTGGTTGTTGAACAAAAGTCTTGATCGCATAAATAAATCGGTCGAGTATTGGGCAAAAATGTCTCAGGAACCACATCGATAAATTCAAGAGAAATGGGCCAAATGAGAGAAACATTGGATCAAGATCAATCGAGTGATGAAAGACATCAGACTCCCTGAGTTTGGGACACCCGATGACTTTGTCGACTTGCGTGACATAGTCAAATCGCATATCGATCAAGAATTAGCATGGGCTTAAGAACTAGAAAAGGTGACAGACACAACGCCAGGTTAGGTGCGACAGTTTATGGAACACCCAATTAAGGCTCGGGCTATGCTGCAATAGTTAAGTGCCATTCTAGTCAAGTATTGGGCACATGCAGTAGAGATAAGAGATATTTACACGGCCCCGATGGACCAGCATAGATTCCCATACGCCAACACCTGCGAGGAGTTGTTCATCCAGTGGTCGGAGTACTAGAAGAGTCACCCTTTTAAGTGATATATTGAGATGACTCTTAGACAAACTGATAGGAGAGAATTCCATGTGGAATATTTTGTTTTAATCATCTGCACTCTAGCTGTTATTTTTAGTCAATCTTATGTTATAAATAGGAGCATCAACCGATTAGTTAAAGGTTGATGGTTATTGCAAGAAACTCTCATTTTTTGTTTTGTTAAGAATTATTTTGGAGCTGCCTTTAATTGAGAAGTCCTTCTGGACCAGAGACAAGTTTAATTTTTCATCAAATGTGTGTATGATTGGATGTGGAGAAGAACTATTTCCTATCTCATCTCATGAATGGATGCAGTAAGGAGTAAGAGCTATTAAATCTATTGATAAGTTATTTGATGCAATGTTTTACAGTTCTTTCTTTAATGATGAAAATGAATCGTTGTGTTATTATGTGATGGATGATTAGAGTTGAGTGAATTATTTTACTTGTCATTGTTTATCACATGTGTTTTTTCTTTTGATAAGTTGTATCTTAGTTAGTAATTGGAATATTCACATGGTTAATGTATTAGTACTAGGCATGTGGTTGACAATCATTGACTTCACACTCGAGTAAATGGTTATCCCTAGCTCAGCCTCTTCCCCAGTAGTTTAGTTTGTTTCGAATTTGTTGCCTAGTTGGTTTATATTAGATTTCCATATTGTATCAGTTTCACCTAAGATAAAATACAAAAAAAGAGAACATCTGAACTGGAGGAGAGTCCTTCACAAGAAAGCATAAATCCCATCGATTAATTGGCCATATCACAATATCTAGAGAACCGTTCTACCAGTAAACGTTTCAGAGTCTAATTGGGCCTCGGTGGCAGGTTTGGTTCCTGTTGTTGAGTTAAAGGGATTTAGGACCCATCAACATAATTGGCACTAGAAGGAGGGCCTAAGAATGAATGGTTGAATATATTTTCCATATAATATTTCAGACAGCCTGTAGATTCAAAACAGCCCACATGGCTAGTCATTCCCAAGACAACCCACACACACTAAGTACTCTTGAAACGAGTGACTCACCCCAGCTTGAGGAAGAACGCTTGTTCCTTGATATACCTTACGCTCTTCCTCGCGAGGAATAAAATCAATTTAGAAGAATCACAAGAGAATACACCTGACATATCGGTGCGTTGTCCTTAGCTCTGATATTTCCTCAGAGATAAAAAATAAGCAGACCAGTGGTCGACACCCCCAACTAGTTTTTTTTGCACACAGTAGAAGACCTAATAGATTTTGGAATCACCAAAATCAAACATCCTCTTAATCTAATCCCTGAAACGCCATCCAACGACGTCTCTGAGTCGGATGATTTTTTGGAAGAAGAAGAGTTTAACTCGGGATCTGAAGATATGGAAGACAATAAAAACCATGATGAAGAAAGGGGAAACCCACCTCAAAAAAATCAACCTTGGTTGGCCAGAGATGATTTAGCCATACCAGGGCGAGTCCATAACCTTCCCTGACATCCAGAGAAGTTACTTCCTAAATTTGACCCAGAAACCTAAAGACTACCTAAAGATCATATCAAGAAATTCATACTGGTTATCATACTGATGAATGTCCAGCATGAAGACGTATTTTGTAGGTTTTTCCCCTACACTTTTGAGAATTCATCTTCCACATGGTATTTTAACTTACCTGTAGGATCCATAACCAATTGGAAAAGGTTCCAAAAAGATTTCCTAGATAAATTTGCAGAAGAAACTACTACATGAGCTTTGATGTCTGAATTATTCACCACCACCATGAGTTCGAAGGAAAGGGTCAAAGACTTTAATCAAATGTTTACCACCATCTTAAAAAAATTATATCCTAAAGATAAACCTACTCAGGAGTTGCAAATCGAAGTATACACTAATTCTCTCCCAGCTTCTATTTCCATGTTTTTGAAGAGGGATTCCAAATGAACCCTGGATGAGAATTTCGAAGAAGCCAAAACGATAGAGTTCAAAATGAAAGGATGAAAATAAAGTCAAGTATCCTTAGTTAAGAAAGAATTTCAACCCCCTCCCCGAAGAGGACAATTTCTCACTAAGCCCCAAGGGAAACAAACAGAACAGGGCCCTGAAAATGGTAATGGAGACATAGAAGACCTACAACGCATGGTTAAGAAGTTATCAAAAGAAATCATATACATGAAAAGAAGTGAAGGGGAGGGAAACCAAGGCTAAAGGCTCTATAATCCTTTAATTAAAAGGAACCCACCATTCAAATCAATTGAACCTCCGCCAGCTAATTTAAATATCGATCTAGGAAATGTAGCATCTGAATCTTTCTGTACTTATCACCAAGAAAACCACTCTGAAAGAGACTACCCTCAATGGGTACTTGCCATGAATTTGATGGCTAACTAATTTCTAGACGAAGTCTCCCAGACCAAACAATCAAGCGGTTTAGTTATGAATATTTCTTATCAGTAAGAGATTGATCCACCAGAATATACATCCATGCTAATATGGGATCCGGACCTAATTATTCCTTCCGAAGACCTATTTGATTTTCAATAACCACCCGCAGTGGTCTCCGTGGTTCAAACGCGAAGTAGGGGTCAACCTGTCTCTAACGACCTTACTACTACCCAAACTTTGGAAGGAATATCAACTCCCAATCACCCGAAAGAACCTTTTTCTCCCCATAAGAACCCTATAAGCATCCATACCTGAGAATTGCCCAAGCTAGATTACAACGTAGTTGAATATTTGAAGAAGTTGAAAGATAATATCTCAGTTATGGACTTATGTAGAATCCCTCAGCAAAAAGACTTCCTTCTACAAGCTTTGAAATCAGTAGAGAATCCTACAACAAGAAATGATCAGGGAAGAAATCTAACTCCCTCAGATCTAGTAAATAAACCAATTGTGAACACATGTTCTGAAGATAATAAGGGAAAACCTTTTGTTCCACCATTCATATTAACGTTTGAAGTCTTCGACAGAAATCTCCATAACTGTTTGGTTGATTCAGGAGCCTCCTCTAATGTTATGCCACTTTCTATCTGAAAAAAACTAAATGTGGTCCCTCTCAAAAGTGACAAACATGTAATACAACTAGACAGAACCCAAGTGAAGGTCATGGGAGAACTAAAAGATGTGATGATCATAATAGCGACCCATCCTAAGTTTGTGCAAGTAATTGACATCATTATAGTAGATATTCTAGAATCTTATGGGTTATTATTAAGTCGATATTGGTCTGAGAAATTAAAAGGATACTTTAGTAAAGACTGGGTTCACCTTTGGCTTCCATTAAAGGGGCACAAAAATATGATCAAAATTGATAGGGAAAGATATCTAAAACATATTGTTACCAATCTAGAAACCCTAAACGAACGCTCATCAATAGAGTTTCCTGTGTTAGGAAATTATTCATGTGACTCCTACTTCTGTAAATTCTCCCCTCTCCCATCTGATTTCCCTCTCACTCAGAACTCCGAAATGATTTTCCAAGAATATTTTCCGAAAAAGGCGGAAGAAACCCTCTTCTGCCAAGAACATGCATTAGAGATCACAGAACTAGCAGTAGGGAAAAGGGAAAGTAATAGGGAAGGGGAAGCTGATACATGTTGCCCACAATTTTGGACCCTATACTTTGATGGACCTAAATCGAAATAAGGTTCAGGAGGAGGGTGTATCCTCATTCATCCAAAAGGAAAACTACATTTCATGTCTTGTAGACTAGATTTGAATGCATGAATAACACTGTCGAATATGAAGCCAAAGTACAGGGGCTAAAGAAATCCATAGATTTAAACGTCAAAGAATTGAAGGTTTTCGGAGATTCTAAAATCATTGTCAGATGGATAAGGAATACTATACATTCAAATTCTCCACACCTGAAGAATTACTGGCAGGAAGTGCACAGGCTATTAGAGCAGTTTGAAGCTTTCAACATTACAGTGATTCCCATAGAGAAAAACACTCTTGTTGATTCCCTGGCCACCGTTGCTTCAATGATATCACCTATATAAGATTATCAAGCCTCTCGGTTCAATATAGAACTCCTCTACAAACCCTCGGTACCCAACAATATTTATAATTGGAAGGTCTTTGAAGGAAATGAATAGATCATAAACTTTATGACTAATCAAGATAATTTCAAAGACTTGGTTATTGACGATGAATTATTCCAGGAACAACTGACGGAAACCAACCCTCATATAAATTAGTCGATCGACCAATTGAAATATCACACAATCCTGAAGGGGATAGCTAATTTAGAAAACCTTTTTGACCTGAAAGAAAGATTTAAATGGTCAAAAAATGCGAAGACCGGTAGTTCATGTCCCATGCATGAAACCATAAATCTCGGAACCCCGAAAAACCCAAAAAACATAAACCTCGGAACCATATCTAAAGAGGAAATAAAGGCCTACCTCAAACTCTTCATACAGTATCAGGATGTCTTTGCATGGTCTTACCGAAATCTAAAAACTTATGATACCCGTATCGTTCAACACACTATCCCTTTAAAGCCTGAAGTAAAACCCTTCCAACAAAATCTCTGAAAATACCACCCTTCCCTGGAGCCTCTCATGTGTCAAAAGTTAAAGAAACTGTTAGATGCCAAAATTATCTTCCAAGTCAGACACTCTTCATGGGTAGCTAATTTAGTTCTTGTGAGAAAAAATTCCAACAAAATTCGCCTATGCGTGGATTTCAGAAACCTCAACAGAGCTTCAGAAAAGGACAACTACCTAGTCCCACCAATGGATCAACTCTTGTAGACCGTGTCTGGCTTTGATATTTTCTCCCTGTTGGATGGTTTCTCAGGTTACAACCAGGTTCTAGTTTCATAGGAAGACCATTTGAAAACTACTTTCTGAACCAAGTGGGGAACTTTTTCTTATAAACGCATGCCCTTTGGGATAATCAATGTAGGAGAAGCCTTCCAGAGGGCCATGGATGTATCATTTCGGGGACTAATCAACAAGTGTGTAGTAGTGTACTTGGACGACGTGACTGTGTATTCAAAGAACAGGGAAGATCACATCCAACACTTAACCCATATTTTCGAAAGGTGTAGAAAATACGCTATATCCTTAAACCCTAAGAAAACTATCTTTGGTGTCGAATAAGGTAAGTTGTTAGGCCACATCATATCTCAAGAAGGAATTTGCATAGACCCAGAAATAATTAAGGCTATAGCTCAGCTTCCATTGTCACACAATAAGAAGGTTATGCAGTCATTCTTCGGGAAAATCAATTTTGTGAGGAAGTTCACTCTCGATTTCACGGAAACTATCAAACCCTTACAAAGAATGAATCGTAATGATGTTGAGTTTAAGTGAGATGATGAATGGAAGGAGGATTTCATCAATATCAAAATCGATATCTCTCAAGCCCCAGTGCTACGAAGTTTTGATTTCAACAAAGATTTCTTCCTCTACACTTTCACTTTCGACCAATTGTTAGCCACAATATTAACTCAGATGGATGATGAAAAAAACAAAGCCCCTGTATCGTTCATGAGCACTAACCTCTAAGGTGTTGAACTTAACTATATTTCTATAGATAAACAAGCTTACACAGTTTATAAGGCACTAAAACATTTCAAATCTTACATCCTCAAGAACCACACCAAAGTAATCGTGTCTCACCCTGCAGTCTGATCCCTATTTAGTCAATAGGAGATGGGGGAAAGAAGAGGAAATTGGATGGCAGTAGTTCAATAATTTGATCTAGATATAAAACCTGCTAAACTAGTTAAAGGACAAGGGTTATGCAAACTGGAAGTTGAATCTCAAGACCAAGTAAATGAAGACCCTGTATGGGAGAATGAAATGGCATTATGGTGTGGTTAAGCTTCATACATTTCCCTGGGAGAAGAGTCTTGGTATGAGAAACTGAATTATCTCCTACACCATGGGGATTGTCTAGATAACCTCAACCCTAGGGAAAGGAGAGCTCTTAGGTTAAAATATGTGCAATATTGCCTCATAAATTCGATACTCTTTTGGGTTAATTATGATGGGGTACTTTTGGTATGCCTCGAACATGAAGATGCAGATAAGGTTCCGAAGGAGCTCCATGACGGACATGTCGGTGTACATTTTGCAGGAGATACGACCGCTCATAAGATACTGAGTGTCGACTATTATTGGCCCACTTTGTTCAAGGACACTCACACATACTCTAGAAACTGTAAGACTTGTCAAGTAAGCATTGGGAGAGAAAAGAGAGCAGCGGTCCCATTCCAACTGCTAACCATTTCTAGTCCTTTTGAGCAATGGGGGTTAGACATCATAGAAGAAATTACACCAAGTTCTTCAAAACATCATAAGTACATACTCACTACCACCAATTATTTCACAAAATGGGCAGAAGCCATTCCTCTAACCCATGTAAATGAGAAGGTGGTAATCCAATTCATATAACAACAACTAATCAGAAGGTTTTGTGTCCCTTATGTCCTTGTTTTTTATAATGCAGCTTACTTGTCTTCCACCTTATTAAAAAAAAATTCCCTAGACAAAGGAATCATAATTAGATACTCTGCAAACTATTATCCACATGGAAATGGAGTGGAAGAATCAACTAATAAGAACCTAGTGAGGATATTGAAGAAAACGGTTGCAGACAACCAGAGGAATTGGCATAATCTACTCCATAACGCTTTATGGGTAGACAGAGTTATGCCCAAGGAAGCTATAGGAAATTCCCCATACTTTCTAGTATATGGACAGGAATCCATTCTGTCGAATGGGTTATACCTCCCATCTCTTCAACTTGCTCAAGAGTCCAGGGGGCATCCCTCATCGACCTTAAAACAAAGAATTGACACCCTGCTCATGTTAGAGGAAGAAAGGGAGAAATATAAATCAAAATTCATATCCCACCAGCAGATAGTTAAAATATGCTTTGATAAGCATAAGGCTAAAGAGAAGAATTTTGAAGTAGGAGACTTAGTCCTAAAATGGGACAGAGCAAACAATCCTAAAGGCAAACATTCTAAGTTTCAGAATCTGTGGCTCGAACCTTTCAAGGTGGCCAAGAAGATTCGGGTAGGCACTTATTGGTTACAGAATCTAAGGGGGGAACCTGACACCCTCCCAGTGAATGTCCAAGCCCAAAAACAATACTTCCAATAAATAAATAAAGAGAAAAAAATATTTGTTATGTTTTGCGTGCGTATTTTCATGATTTTGTTGTTAGCTAGGCCGATTGCAAAATGCATTTTTTGTTTTCTTTTTCTATTTTGACTTCTACACTTTTGAAATATTGTGTTGAAGAAAGACAACGGTTGACCTCAAATCCTGCGACATAGCAAACTCTCTTCCTAACTCATCGCTCACATACAAACACAAGAAACGTTGAAGAACCTACGGTTGTTTCAAAGGATTCTCTATCTAACCTATGTAGATGAACAACTTTGGGGAAATGTAGAAGTGTCTTCTTAGTGGTTTGGTAAGACCTTAAGGGAAAGAAGGAAATACAAAAAGGACTACATACACCTCGGAGACAGAACTAGTGAGTTTCATCTTAATCAACTCATACTTTTGCAAATAACAGACGTCCTCCTCTCCCGCTCGCTCGGGGCATGCTGCCGAAATAAAAGTCAACTATATCAAATGAGCACACAGCAAGAGAGGGTATGCAGATATCTTTTTCAGGGCTATGGACACTCTCTAGCAGTGGAGAGAGGTCTATGACGTCGGGGTGACTCCGTCGGGGCTATGGACGCTTGCTGGTAGCGGAGCAACACTGTAGAAAATAAATGAAGGTAAATAAAGGGCCTAGTACCAGTGAATTCTCTACTAGAATCTTGTCAAAAGAGGGCATGATTCAGGGTTAGAGGAAAATAAGGAGGAATAAAGGTTGAAAACCCCACAGGAAGACCCGGAGACACCAACCGGAGAATTTCAAATGCACGGGTAAAAGAGGCTCTAATTTAAAACTAGTTAATTTCTCCACCAGCTTTTGCATCAGCCGAGCCCGAAGGAGGAACGGAGATTCTACTTTCACCCAGTAAGTCACCATTTGTTGAACACTCAACAGACCCTAAAAATCTTATGTCAAATTCTACTTTTTGGGTACCACTTGATCTTTTGCACTGTCTAATTCAACTTCATTGTCAAAAATATTGTCTTTTCTTATCATCTTGGCTCTCATTAAGTCTTTCAAAGTTTGCTTGAATATATGAAAACTAACTACTTAAAAGGCCTAACCTTTAAATAAAGAATCAACAGCCAAAACATTTCACCTGATGTGCCCAAATTTGACATCGGAAGGGTTTAAAAAATGAAGGAAAATCACTTGAAAAACCGCAGTCCCCGAGCGTCGATCTTCATCGACATCGACAAAAGGAATTTTTCTTTCGTGACTAGAATCACACAAGGATATTGCTAACAACCGATCCCCTTCAGCATCAGTAAAAGGTGAAAAGAGTAAACGTTAATGAAGAAAGAACTAATATCACCGATGGTTGATACCCGATGCGCTTAGCGAAACAGAGAAGACCAAACCACAACGAATGTTCTGACCACACTACAAGTTTTTCTCTGATCGCCAACTCCCAAAATATTTTGGCATCATGAGTTTTGAATACGCTAACCCAAAGGAAAATACATGATAGTTTTATCCCCGATCGTCGATCCCGGACACCTTTTTGGCATCAGTGATCCTAGGTTTAGTTTAAGAATGCATAACTGGAGGAAGGTCCCGACTCCGACTAATACTCATGAGCTGAGTCACTGGTTTCATTTTCCACGTGTCCCAAGGGAGTTTTTCCATGTCAACATCATACGATGAAATCGATCAGCATTGGAGGTTTTGTACAGAAGAACATCATCGAAAACACCTGTAACACATTGCTAACTCTCGATCCACCCACTAGGAAAGTGACACGATGGGACATTTTAGCGCTAAATACATTGCGATCCAGAGAATTTAACGAAATAATTAATTCCAAATCTCGCATTAGTTTCTAATTCGTGCGCAAATCAAAAGGATTGTTTGAATTTACCAATATAACACACCACCCTCCACGCCTCTGTCGTCAACCCACGATGAATTAAATTGCAGAGATTCATCGGTAGATTTTTTTGAATTTCACTCATCACCCGAATTAATTGGTTGATATGACCAGTAAGTTCCTCCCTGTTAAATCCTCTCGAGCCATTGCAAACAATATCATTTTGCGCACAAAGGAGTTTCAGAGCATCCAAAGGAGCGAGACGAGCAATTCAAAATATTTTAATCCCCCCGTGAGTATCAAACTACAAACTTTAGCAAGTGTTACAAGTATGTACCAGTCTGGATTTTTTGCCTTTTCACTTCATATATACAATATCGCTCTGTGCACAGGACCTAAAGGATTTTATTTCGATTTGTAGTAATAATGCCTCCAATAAATCCAAATATTAGGCCATCACCGAGAG
>JZKD02S2015161.1:496416-508200 GCA_000966675.3 Picea glauca
ATAAGAAGGTTTCTAAAGGATTCAGACCATCAAAGGTGGGTAAGTTACTTAATGTTGTGTTGATCCAAAAAACTTCCCTGGTCCATCTAGCACATCTTCTTGTAGATACTTCATACATTTTATTATGCCAATTCTCTAGTGCTTCTTCTGAGTCTTATGAACATGGGTTTTCACTTCACCAGCTTAGGTTTCCATCGGTCGTAGAATTAATGTAATTATGTTGTTTGGTTGTTAATTTGTATATGTTTTCCAGTTCATATGCGCAGTCTTCTTCTCTGATGGGCTTTGTGTATCGTTGACCTTGATCTGGATCTAAGGGTGCAATGACCCTAAGGCCATCTCTTTCAAAATTCATATGTCATTTCTTTAAATCAACCACAGTGGAATTATTGAAAGCCCAATCAATTCCTAACAGCGCAGGGTAAGGACAGCTATCATCAACTATCTCAATTACCTCAAAATCTGCAAACATTCTTACTCTGTCAATGCCCATAGGGACATGTTCCAATCATCCAAAGGGGTTGATATCTTGTTGATTAGCCATCCTGAGCCTTATAGGGGAATATATCAACTTTGGTTTTCCCATCAGTGCCCAAGTTTGCTTCGTCATGACATTGACCTCTGACCCTAAGTCAAGGACCACATAATCTATATCATACTCTCCTATTTGAGAATTCAAGTGTAATTCCTTCTTTTTCCTTCTCTTCTTAGCGATTTGGTGTACTTCCCTATTCAGTAAGGGGTCTATCTTTCCTAGCTCATATTGTTTGATTAAATTTTGTAGTTCTTGTACAGTGCTCTCATCCTGAATCAACTTAATACAAGTATATAAAAATTCCATGAGCTTGTTTACCTCTTTTCCTTCTCTTGGCGAAGCAGACTGATCAAATGTCTGCGGCATTCCATATTCCCTTACTTCTGGTCGTGTCTTTGATGAAGAGCCTTGGACTGCTTTGAAATGTTTTCTTTCCTCCTCAAATATATGTCTTTATTTCTTTGCATCAAAAGTTTGGGTCTTCTCTGCAGCTTTCCTGATTCCTGAGTCTTTTGTAGTCTTTTCTTGGATCAGTTTGTCTTCTCCTGTAACAGCGCCTCCTCTAGTGATAACAGCGACTCTAGGGTATTCTCCGCGAGGTTTAGTGTATATCAGTTTCACTTGTGGGTTCTGCTGAGGTCCTCGTATTTCCTGAATCTTAGCCAACAATGTTGGACATTCCTTGATAACATGCTCGAAGGAGTTGCAATAGCTGCAAGTGGAACAAGAATTATGACAGTCCCTTGCTAGGTGTCCTAGCTGTGTGCAGTTATAATAGATTATATTTCCTCAGCCTCAACCCATACCTCATCCTCCTCCTCCTCCTATGAATCCACCGCAAGGATTGAAGTTTCCTCTCCATGTAATAGCACTCACCAGGGCAATGTCTATTTCTGCATACCTTGCACCAGGGTAAGGTAACTTGCTTCAAAGGGCTCGGAGCTCCAGAGGCCAAGTGTTCATGGAATAGGGGACAATGTTCCTTGTCATGGCCTTCCGATATGCATCTAACACACCATATGTCTTCTCTTTTATCTTTTCCCTTGTCTTTTTTCATATCTTTGACCTGCAGAGACAAACTAGTTAGCTGACTCAAAATTTGGCTCATACCTGAACTAGATTCTCCCATAGGGGTTGATTCTAGCTTCATGGCGATCTCCAGCACCTTAGCCTGTGAAGCAATATTCTGTTGCATTAGAGAAACTTTGATGTGTGGTAAAAGGGAAACAATGAACCACTATTTGTTCTGCTCATCTGGGATCTGAAAAGTCAATCGGCATGTTAAGGTCTTGAATCTTTGATCGAATTCCCAAACAGGTTTGGATACCTTCTACTTGATCTCTTTCAGCTCTGTAATACATTTTGACTCCGAATTGGGTTTCTTGAACTCTGCAGTTAACGCATTTTTGATCTCATTCAGTGACTTAGATTGTGCAAGTCCTTGGACAAGCTTCATGTAGCAGCTCAGTGTGGGATCCCTTAGGGTAGTACTAAACTAGGTTATTTTAATAGCTTCATCAGTGACATTCTTAATATTCCATATGGCTTCACATAGGAACCAGTGTTGATCAGGATCTTCATATCCATCCCCCCTAAAGATAGGGAGCCTCATCTCATCTGCCATAGATCTTCCTAGGTTTCCTAGGTTTCCTATCTGAGTATATGTTGAACTGCTAGTAATAGTACTCTGAGGACTCTGGTGACTCTGACTATTCTGATTTCTTAGTGCTGCTATAACAATAGGGGGATTAATAGTACTTACTTCAGCAGTCTGCGCAGTTCCTGAAGTTCCTGGCTCGTCCCGACGAGGTTCTTCATCTTTCCCTTCCTCTGCCCTAGCAGGTTCTGAATGCTCTTCATCCATCAGGTTTGCCTCTTCTCCACTATAGAAACCCTCATCCTCGTAGTTCTACTTGAATAAGTTCACAAGATTAACTTCTCTGAATGCTCTCCCACTGTGTGTATGTCCAACTTATGTGCCATTGTCGCTGTCCAATTTCCTGAACATTATCTTTTCCAGATCTGACCAATCTATTGTATCTTCAAGATGTTCTTCTCATGCAATAGCATCTTGATTCTCAACTTCAGAAAATGTAAAAATTTTCCTCTGGGTCCCTTGAAGAAATATCTCTCGGCTTGGCTATATGACTCTACTCTGTCAAAAACAAACTCGGTGATGTACCCTCCAATGGTGCTATCAAACCAATGATATACTGCTCATGACATGGTGTTATCGACTCTCTTGACCTTATTGATCATCGCCTACATCCAAACCATAGGAGGTCTAGATATGATCTCAAACTGGGTATCTGCTAACCTAGCTAGCCACTCATATAGCTTTTGATGGATTCCTCCAAAGAAAATCCCAATTATATCAGTAAATATACATCTCTCCAACCAATCCTTTGTACTAAGATTAGATTTCTTATTCTGGGCTTCAGCGAAGTCCTTATCTTGATCCTCTATCCACTTTTGAGTTTTTGTCTTTGATGGAAACCACCTTGACATTCCCTCAAGAAGATTCATGTCCCGACAATGGAACCATTTTTTGGCACAGCAGACCCAAGGTTCAGCTCCAAGAGTGCACCAACAAGCCCTAGCTACTGGCCCTTTCGGCAACGCCTGCGAGGCAGATGCAGTCTCACCCAAAGTAGCTATGTGGGGGTTGCAGGATAGTGAAGTCTACAACCAGAAGGAATGTAAAGTGGGTTCAAAGTGATCGACACACAACAATATAGTATTCTTTATCTTCCTAGGATCTATTGCACAAGATATATCTATCAGATCTAACACAGTAATGCAATAGCAGTATACCAATAACAAAGAATAGAACACCAATCACACATACAACACAAGATATACATGGTTCACCCTCTCTCTAGGGATACATCCACAGAACTCTGATTTATAATGTATTAAGATGAAGCATACAGTTCTTGTCTGTGCTCTTAGCTAGAAGATCTTCCTTCTTCTTCTCTCTATCTCTCCCCTCCCTGCGCACCCAGCTGCAGGGTTGATCTTCACACCCAACTGAAGATATTACAATACATAAGGCTCTCGTACTCATCACTTCTCTCTCTCACACAATAGTCCTTACTTGATCACACAATAGTAATGAAATCTCAACCAACCTAGTATCGACACATCCAAGGTCCTCTAGACCTCTATTTATACATTACAATCACTCATCGACATCCTTAGGCTAAAACCTAGGTTTCAAAACCCTAGATACCAAAACCCTAGGTCAACTTGACCTGCATTTTCAAGGCTTCGTCGGCCTGTCTTTCCTTCCTTCTCGCGTGGTGATCAAAAGTATACAATGGTGGCTTTTTCTTCTTGCTGAGTTTTCCACGATCCTTCTTTCTCATTGATCTATCATCCTCGATCTCCAATTTCAATGACTTTATTTATCTTACTTCGCTCTGTCTTTTCTGCTTTTTTGCTCACTTCGACCCAATAATCAGTCATTATGTCTTCTGTGCAGTTCACATTTTTCCTTTTCTTCCTTGATCTTCACTTATTTCCATAACCAAGGTCCAACCGTATGTTAGATGAGATGATTGTTTCCTTAGACTCATGGGAGTATCATGTTTACTTTATGGTCTTGCAACCCAAAACTCCCTCAGGAGGTCATCCCCTAATTTGTTGAAGGCCATGGCTAGCCACCGCAAATACATTTATTGGTTGTAGGTCAGGGAATATGCTTATTTCTCATGGAGACTCAGTGAAAAATGTAACTCTATATCCTCCCACTAAATCCTTTCATGAGATTTAACACACTCCATGGCTAGACACAACCAATAGTGATGAATAAAACATTCATTTTTTCTGCAATAGATCAGATTATGCAATTCAAAGAACTCACTAAAGACAACCAAATTCAAAGTTTTTTGGTCAATTTAGATCCTTTGCAAAATTATGATTTAACTCTTGAACATATATTTAGCTTAGAATTTCAAGAAAATTATGATTTGAATACTCCCCCATCACTACAAATTTATACAGTAGCCACTGATACAACAAAATCAAGCACATTTCTTGTTGAGATTAGTCCGAGTAAATTTTTACATATAAATTCTCAACAAGAAAAATTAATCAAAATGTTGCAAAAACACACAAATTCCTTTGCATGGAGATATCAAGATATGAATGGAATTCATCATGACACGTTAGGAGAATTCTTGACCCATTAGGAAACCACAAAGACGAATGACCCCTTCTCTCAAAGAAATTGTCAAAGAAGAATTACAAAAATTACTTGATGCCCAGTTTATCCTTCCCATTTCAGACAGCCAATGGGTCTCACCCCTTGTCATTGTACCAAAAAATAATGGTAAGTGGCATATTTTTTTCGATTACCAAGAACTTAACAAGGTCTCTTTAAAGGATTATTTCCCTCTTCCATTTTTTGACCGAGTATTAGACACATTAGCTAGCAAAAATTGTTTCTCTTTTATCGAAGGATTTAGTGGCTATAACCAGATACGGATTGCACCAAAGGATCAGGACAAGACTACCTTCACATGTCCATGGGGGACATACGCTCATAAAGTGTTACCCTTTGGACTATGTAATTCTCCTGCCACTTTCCATAGAGCACTTCTAGCTATATTTTATAATTTGATCCATGATTGTGTGGAAGTTTATATGGATAATTTATTTGTATATGGTGATACTTTTCTTGAAGAATTGGAGAATATAGAAAAGGTTTTGATAAGGTTCTAGGAAACTAACATTGCTTTGAGTGATGCTAAATGTCGTACGTTGCAGAAAGCGGGAATTTTTGTTGGCCATTTCATTTTCAGTGTTGGGATTCAAGTTGACCCAGCAAAGATAGAGGTTATATCAAAACTCTCAATTCCAAAATCTTTAAAAGATGTAAGAATAATTTTAGGACATGTTGATTAGTATAAGATATTCATAGAATATTTTATGAAAATAGCCACCCCTTTATTTAAATGACTCACCAACGATACTGAATTTTTCTAGGATGATCATTGCCAACATGCTTTTGAAGTACTAAAAGAGAAACTTGCATAGACACCAATCTTCAGGGGGGGAATTGGTCTCTTCCATTCCATATTTCAAGTGATGCCTCCAATATAGATATTGGATCCATGTTTGGAAAACAGGAAAATCAATCATCCTACGCCATTGATTTCATTAGCAAGAACTTAATGCCAGTCGATTTAAACTATACAATCACATAAAAGTTATTTTTAGCAGTCGTACATGCAATTAATAAATTCAAAAACTACATCACTAGGTATGAGGTCTTCATTCATATTGACCACTCTACTATTAGGTACCTAATGAACAAACCTATAAGAAATGGTAGGGTGAATAGATGGATTGTTTTGTTACAGTAGTTTAACATTATTATTCTAGATAGACCTGGAATGGAAAATTTGGTAGCTGATTTCCTTTCTAGAATTCATAATGAAGACCAAGTAACTCATGTCGATGATGATTTCCCTTATGAAAAAATGTTTGTTGTATCTACTAACTATATGTGGTTTGCAGATGTGGCTAATTGTTTGGTTACCGGGAAACTGCCATAATATCTTTCACCTAATGAAAAGAAGAGGATCGTCTAATGTAGTGCTTCCTATTCTTGGGTAGGAGGAGACCTCTTCTGAAGAGGACCTGACTTGATTATAAAAATATGCATCCATGAAGATGAAGTGTTTGATATATCGAAAACTCATCATGACAAGCCATGCGGAGGACACTTTGTTAAAAAGAGAACATATAAAGTTCTTCGCTCATGATATTATTGGCCAACCCTATTCAAGGACGCCAAACAATATGTTCAAATTTATAACAATTGTCAATGAATGGGCCTCCAAGCACAATCTAACGAGATGCCTTTAAATCCCCAGGTAATGATTGATCCCTTTGAGAAATGGGCTTTGGATTTTGTAGGGATGATTTTTCTTGCATCGAAAAAGAAAAGGTATATCTTAGTTTGTATTGATTATGTTACCAAGAGGGTAGAAGCCAAAGTTATTTTCCATGCTACTGAAAGAACAATTGTTGATTTTATATTTGAAGATATTTTTACCCGTTTTGGTGTGCCAAGAGAAATTTTAACATATCAAGGAATGCAATTCACGTCAAAGTTAGTATAGGCCATCACTGAGCAATATCAAATAAAACATCGTAGATCCTCCCCTTACCATCCACAGGCCAATGGATAGGTGGATTCCATGAATAAGGTTCTTGAAGCAATTATGACCAAGACAGTACAACAACTTCATGAGTATTGCTTAGATCACCTCCCAAGGCACTATGGGCCTACAGGACTACATGGAGGAACAAAACCAGATTCACACCATATGAATTAGTGTATGGAAAACAAGTTCTCCTTCCAATAGAATTTCAAGTGAATACCTACATAATGAAAACTCATCTAAGTATGGATCTCACAAAGGTACAACAACAAAGGATAGTTCAGCTAAACGAATTGGAAAAGGTGCATTAGGATGTTATCCAGTAAACCACTCTTGTCCAGCAACAGAGAATTAAATGGCATGACAAATTCGTCTGAAAGAAGAAGTTAAAAACATGTAATTTGGATCTCCTTTTTTATTCAAAGTTTAAAAACTTTAAAGGAAAGTTCACCACATTATTGTTAGGCCCATATGAAGTTGTGAATGTATTTGATAATGGTTATATGAGGATCAAGACCATTGATGGAGAAGGGATTCTTTCTTGGTCAATGGACATCAAGTAATATTGTACAAGCATATTGTCAGTCAGGAAGAGTTCATCCAAAGTATTCAGCAACAATTTCAGATGGAGGTATTAAGAAGGAAGGACTCCCAACCTGTTGCAACCTCACTTTGATTCATTTATTCTTCCTTCCTTAAAGTAAAAAGAAAAAAAAAAATACAAAAAGAAAAAAAGTAAAGAAAATAATAATAATAATAATTTTGTTTTGTGAAAACCATATCCATGGTGCATTTGGACAGGGAATTTTCTTGAAAACCAGCTAACTGGAAAGCAAATTTCCCCTGGGTTTTTCTTAATAAAATGGATATTGTTGATTGTAAGATAGATAAGTTTGGTTTGTCCCAAAAAGAGGATTTTTTTATATTCCTAATCAGTTGACACCAGTATCAGCATGAAACGATTTGGGTCTGTGAAAATCCTTGTCATTACAGAGCTTGGGATAACTATCCTTGTCGTCTTAACACCATAATTGAAAACCATCTCTGATGCAGTTAAATTTCCTTGTGTCGGAATCTTCATCTGAGGTTAAAAGTTTGTTTTAAAGTTTTGCATGTAACATTGTTGTAATTTTGTACTATGGTCCTTCAACATTATTTGTTATATGCTTGTGTTAGTTGATGGGGGATTCCTTAAGGCCCTCCTTCTCACAAACCTTACCCCATCGACATCAATACATTATCTGGGGTCAATGTTAGAGACTTCATAGTTCCCTAGAATTTGCATACATTAATGGTAGAATTCCTTATTGTTAATCATGGGGATTCGTCAATTCCTCTTGATTGAAAAATCTTGCAGGTGACTCGACATTAGCACATTTATTCATACATGTCAAGATGCACTAAGGTACTTTAGTACTCATTGTCATTAAAGGTGAGATGTTTCACATTGGTTAACAGCATACCTTACTAGTCGGTAATCCAACGATTTCTCCTCATGTTCAACATTAATAAATTTATTCACATGATGAGAATTGTACCTCGGATTGGGATAGCAGTTGAAGACTATTCAATCTCATCAACAATAACTTGCAGTAGTTCTTTCCTTCATTTCCAATTCATCATGTTCAATTTAGATTCAGTTTTCTTATTATCAGCTTTCATGTTTTTAGATCTTTTATATTATCAGCAACTCTCAAAATAGATTTATTTCATCTCCATTGCACAACCTTTCAATAGAAAGCTTATATATTTGTGATTTTAACAGCTATAGGCGGTTCGATAACCATTAAGTAGTTTTGTAACCATTGTCTTCTGCAGTTACAAGATCCCTGTATCGATTACAGGATGACCTGTGACTTATTCAAATGAAGTTGCTCATCACCCATAGATCAAAAGTTCCACAAATAAGGATTTGGAGTTTCCCAAGCAGCTTTGAATTCTTTCGAGCATTGTATCTACATCAGGTTCACAAGTCTATAGCAACAACATCATTCACTTCATCTTTTCTTTTTGTGAAAATTGTCAAACTCAAACACCAACAATATCGTCACCTATACACCAGTATTATCCAGTTCAAATAGCTCAGCAACAAGCATTCAATGGTCCTACAAGTTTAACATAACACAAATTAGATCCAACTATCCTTCTTTCTTTCTTTCCAGCATGTATCATGAGGTAAATTTAGGTAAATTTAAGATAAACTTGAGGTAATAAGTCAATTTTTTAATTTTTTGATTTATTAAAAACATGTAAAATATACACTATGTTAACTATGAGTCATCTTACCCAATGATCCAATGACCTATTCATAATCCATATTTATTAATCATATTTTACCCATACCCCATATAATCCTCATACTCCACATGATGATCTTATAACGGATTATAGCTTATGTGTATACCCATTACCTTATCCTTTTTTTCAATATGCGTGAAGTTTTTACCATTATACATAATGATTAACCCATGATCATCGCTCTCTCTTCATGCATGATCATTACTTTGAATGACCAATTTCTTGTACTAATCACCCATTCCATCAATCCACACTTGTTTCAAATCACTATAAGGATTCGAAACAAGTATAAATTCATGTATACTCTTTCCCCAAATCCTTGAAGCCTTGGTTCCCATTGGAAATCTCAATTCGTTAAACAGAATACTTTGTATACTCTTCCATGTTTTAGGTTGCAATGATATGGGGAATCTCAACATTGTGAGGACCAAGCCATGGTATTTAAAGGATCTTGAAGCTCATCCAAAGTATAGTTTTAGTAATTCTATCCTCAAATCTGCAGGATGGCTTTCACTCTTGAGAAAATTCCAAGGATCCAACGCCTTTGTAACTAGAGAATTTGCACAGGGATTTGATGGTAATGTGGATCGTATAGGCGATTTGGACTTTGTCGTATCCGAGGAGACATTGGCCAGAGCCATGAGGATCCCTCAAGTGTGATAACAATGGTTTAAGAACAAACCAATAGAGAAAGGGACATGGGATCGATTATTGTGCCCGAACGATCAAACACCAGATTGGAAAAAGGGGGTGTTGATGACATGGATCATGGAGGAATGTAAAAACCTTATGTTCGTACTCTAAAAGATTGTCACTTGTGAAGGATGGTATGTGGTCACCTTTATTTACCATATTCACCTCTTATTGCATTTTGAAGCTGGACAACATTTGAATTTTCCATTTTATCTCTATCAAAGCTTGGGTCGGATGGCTAAACGGGTATAGGAAAACCCTATGAATGTTCATCGCAGCCTATATCACCACGACCTAATTAAATTTTTAATTATAGAAGAATTAAAGAAAAGGGTGATAGTTGGGATATGTTCTTATCTCAAAATGGGTTTGTTACAGGAGAGGAACCACATGGGAAGATACCAGGGCACCTATCACTATTCGTGATATTAATAAAAATAACAACAGTGAATCCCTCAACTCCCATGGCTATGAGGAATTCACTATTCATGAGAAGACTCCTCCTAAACGAAAGCATCGATATTGTGTCCCCATGGATTCAACTATATATAGTCATGTTGTACCACTAAACCCTACCCATGTCACTCGAATTCCTACCATTCCTATTGTACCCATTATTCTTGTCAGAAGTAAAAGGAGAATTACAAGAAGCATGGATAAGTAAAAACCACAGGTTAAAACATCAAAAGAGGATGCTCCTTCTTCGATGAAAAATCCAACTCACTTAGATCCAGAACCTGTTCCTACCAAGCATAGTCATATCCGATATCATGAGTCTTCAATCCTATTATTTAAGAAGGCCCAAAAGAAATCGTCCAATCATGAGAGACATGTGTGTCCATCCCTCGGGTCATCTACATTTGTGCCTCGTGATATTGACAATACAACAGATTATTATGAGCCTATCCATTTTCCTCATACTCGATCAATATATTCCAAACTAGAAAGGAAATATCGACGAATTTATATATTGAAGGCTGAGGTTGAAGAGTTTAAATTATTGTACAAGCACATCAAGAATGAGAATGCAACTTTGAAGGACAAATGTTCTCAATTACATAGGAAAGTTGATTAATTGACTACACATAATGAGAAATTCTGAAGGCTTTTCAAGAAGAATCATAACCATATTGAGTGATTGGCCTCACATAACCAAAGCTTAGAAATAAAACTCAAAACAAATAAGGGAAGAAAGGCACCTAGTGTCAACATATCTATTGGCACTGCTTCTTGATCAGCTACAGAGTTAATGAAGATTGGTCAATTTTGAGGACTTTATTATCAAGGCAACAGTCATATCTACATCTACATATTTTTCTTGCATGGGGACACACAAAATCTCAGGTGTGGGGGAGATGTTGGGCCTCCAAATCAATGCCATTTTCACTGCCAAGTGACCCCCTTTTGACCACTCAAAACCACTTTGTTCACCATGATAACCACTCTTTTTATCACGTTTTTTCTAAAATGGTCATTCAAGGCTCATAAGGTAATAATAATGGTTTATTATGTGTTTCCCATAGTTTTTGATGAATTAGGAGAATTAAAATTTTGAATTATTAATAATGACGGATGATTGAGCCAACTCTTGTAACCTGCATAGAGGTCTTATAACCCATGTTGAAGTTCGTCATATCTCTACACTTATAGAAGGAAAATCAAGATATGGGTTCTCTCTACAGTAGCCTCGACATGCTCTCATGCTCCTTGTATCGATTCCAAAGGAAGAAAGGAAAGTGTCAGGTTGTAGTCAAAGATTAATTAAACTCTCTCCAATTTGGCATGCCAACAGCAAAATCCAATCGAAGATGAGAATGGGAGATATTCTCATGTATTATATGTTATGAGAATATCCTCCCAACAATCTCCCAAAGTCATTTTGGCACCTTCGATATTAATTGAGTTAATTGTTATGATTTTATGATGTACTTTGATGAGCCCAATGTGTGAGAACAGGGATCCATTCAGCATCGAACTATGCACATTTGGGACATAAAATGTGTATAAATCCTTTCTCAAAACAATGTATAGAGTAAGTTGGAAGCAGTAAGAAAGAAATAGATCAAATATTTAGAGTGGCAGAAC